>PVKE010024439.1:0-23807 GCA_004027555.1 Craseonycteris thonglongyai | reverse complement strand
TTTGGCGTTTACCTGGAGAGGAGGGAGGAGGGGGGAGGGGGGAGTGGGCACCAAATATATGGGGTTGAAGGGGGACCTGATTCTGGGAGCTAGTCACATAATGCGATGCATGGGTGATGTGATGTGGAGTTGTCCATTGGGAAACTGTCTGATTGTTACCAACCAATGTCACCCCATTAAATTTAACAATAAAATATAATAATATTAAAAAACAAAAAGAAAGAGATACGTCCAAAGCTGGGGTTTTGAGCTTCGGTGTCTGGGAAAAAGAGGTGGGACTCTGCTGGCAGAGACGAGGTGTTGAAAAGACAACTTTTCAAGAGAGGGGAGTGGAGAATTTTAGGTGAGGAAGTTGGTGCTGTGCCTACACGAACTGCAGTGGAAATCCTGGTGTGAGAGAGGAAGGTGCCAGCCAGGTGCCAGGGTGACCCGTAACTGAGGAGCATGAGCAGACCCTGTCATCCAGGTGTCACACCAGTGAGTTCTTTCTGGACACTTTAGTATTTTAATTTCTTATTTTATTATCTCCAGACTCTACTAGGTATGGTTATAAAGAACTCTCCTTTTGGAGACTGTTCATGGGATTAAAAGAAAGGGAAGACTTATAAAAGTCTGTGGTATCAGTTTATTTTGTTTATGTATCTGAGAGAGCCTGTTGCTTTTTTTATATGAAGAAACGTAAATATTGTGTGTGAGGATTAAGCATTTTCCTTCTCTGTGTATTTGAGGCTAGAAAAAGACACATTCCCTAGGAAGCCAGGATAAAGGGAAAAATGACTTTGAGATGCACTTTCTTAAAATAACTGAAGGAGTGACCTCATGAGCAGCTGATAGCCTGGGTTTGCAAATGGATACATTTCTATTAGCCTGCTGCAGAGCCAAATATATACGGAGTGTATTATATCATATCCTGTAGGCAGGAGACTGTCTGGCAGAGGGAGTACTTAGAAAGAGGTGAAAATGGCAGGTTTGGCATAAGAATTAACTATGTAAATACTGTCAACCATAGCTTTCTTTATTAGATAAAGTACTGATTTGGGTTCATGATTCCCTATCACATACGTAATAATTTTTATTAGCTTCTGGGGAGTGGGGGAATATATATATTTGAATGCCTGATATTTAAATAGGCTCTTGAATATAAAAGTATTTTTGTACTCATCTCTCATTAATACTTCAGTATTCCATTCTCTTGTTTTTTTCCTGTCTGTTTTATAGCTATAGTACAAGCCCATGTCCTTGGATCTGACTCACTGCTAAAAGTGTCCTCTCCTTTTGGTCTTAAGCCATAGAGGCAGTATTGATGTTCTGTCCTTAGTTGGAGGATACAGCTTATCTCTGGCATATTATAGACCAGGTTATAAGGGAAAAAGTGGGTCTAGGAAGGAAGATTATATTGATAAACTGTTTCTCTTGCCAAAAGTAATTATCAGCAATTAAGAATATATACAAAGTAGGCGCTCCCCTTTTCCCCCAGCATACACCCACAGGGTAGGTACTGTGCCAAGGATAAAGGATGGCACTTGTCTCTGTGGTTTAACCTGTTTGATCTAAATTCGATTTGTAAAATGAACCTGAATGAAGTCCATAGTGTGTTTAAGGACTTAAACATATGCTTCGCTATATCTATATGTCAAACTCATAAACATTGGCTTAGCTTACTTGAAACTTTCTGGAAGAGTTTTAGGGTTATTGTCCCTTTATTAAATAAAGCCTGTTTATTTTCATACATTTTGTAACCAACCACCTTACTGAATTCTTATAGTTTTTCATTTGATTCTCTGGGATTTTCCAGATACACAGTCATATCATCTACAAATAATGATGATTTACCTACTCCTTGCCTCTTATCTAATTGCCCTGGTTACTACCTCCAGAATAATGTTGAAAACACAGTGACTTTGTTTGATACTTTAAATGCATAGAAACTATAGAAGGGATACAAGCTATAGCATCAGTAGTGTCTCAGGAGGCAGAAATCAAACTTAGGCACTGGTATTCTTGATCTTACAGGAAAAAGTCTATGAAATACAGCTTAAGGTTTACTTTACCAATATACGTTAATTCCCAATCACCCATAGAGCTATGGTATCACATGGAAAACAATGGATTCTTATCAGTCACATTTTGGAGCTTTCCAGGGCCTTCCAAGAAGGCTCTCTGTGTGATAACCTTGGAATTTGGTGTGACACAAACACATCCCAGATGTCTTTCATGACTGCTGATGATTGCACTTGTCTTTCAGGCCCAGCTTCGGGCATTTATTCCAGAGATGCTCAAGTACTCCACAGGTCGGGGAAAACCAGGCTGGGGCAAAGAAAGCTGCAAGCCCATTTGGTGGCCTGAAGATATCCCATGGGCAAATGTCCGGAGTGATGTCCGCACAGAAGAGCAGAAGCAGAGGGTGAGTGTTCTGGTCTGAGTTGCTGTTGCTTTTCCATTCTGAAGCAACCACTTCAATTTTTGTCCTTCCACTTCTTATGCTAAAAATCTAAAAGCAGGAGAAGCCGGGATGGCTCAGTGGGTTAAGCACTCACTTTGCAGCCCCAGGGACCAAGGCCAGACCTGGCCTGTGCGGACCCATATGCTGGACTGGGGAGTGCCTCTAGTTTGGTTCTCATCAGGTTGAGACCCTGGCCCAGTTCCTGCCCTGTGCAACCCTGCACCCACCTGTGGAATGAAATTATGTGGAAAAGCCAATGATGTACAACTATGGAGACTGCTCTGGGACCTCCCCCTTCTCTTTTTCTCTGTCTCTGTATATCTCTCTCTCTCTGTCAAAAGTAATAAAAACCTAAAAGCATTTGTGTAATAGTTAAATCAGTCCCCCCAAAGAAGTTTAATATTCTCTGACTTATAGCCTTTTCCATTAATCCCTATAAAGGCTCAGGATGGGTCAGTGAATTTATACTTCTCTCTGCATGGTTGCCTTTGGAAGCAGTTTTAATTTCTCGAGGTGCTTGGATAAAACAAAGATACTTGAAGTAGCAATATTAAATCACTTTGAATACTTAGAAATGTCTTTCTGGTTAGCAAGAATCACTGTTGAGAAATATAAATATGAAATTAGAAAGGTATGACATTGGCCACATCTGTTGATAAAAAAGAACAAAGACTAAACTAGGGATATCGGGATAGCTCAATAGGTTGAGCACTTGCCTTGCAATCCTGAGGTCTGGGGATGAAATCTCAGCCCTGGCCTGTGCAAAACCACGTGCTAAACTGCGGCACAACTGGTAACCACCAGGATGGCAGTGAAGGTTCTTGCCTCCCATGGTGAGAGGGCCCCAGTTCAGTTCCCACCTCATGTGGCCCCACATCTGTCTGTGTGGAAAAAAACCATGTCACAACTAATGATGTACAACTATGGAGGCTGCTCTGGGCCCTCCCCTCTTCTCTCAGTCTGTCTCTCTCACCTTCTCTCAAACAATAAAATGCAAAAAGGGTAAACTAGATGTCATCCCTTACTTTTACTGCATATTTGTTTTCAGTTCATTTGGAAATTTACTGAGAATCTTAATATAAAATTATTGACAAAGGAGTAACCTATTGGGAGACGTTTAAGAGTTGGCATCAGGTTAGAAAAAAGTATAAAACCCGAAAGCTAAACCCAAGTTTGATGAGGAAAGAACCAGTGGGAAACTTTTGGTACTTGGTACTAAGTTTCTTTGTGCCAGAATGGGTCTGTGGGAAATAATCCTAAGAGAGTTTACTCATTCCAAGGTTTGGTTTGATAAATAAGCAACTGCCTGTTCCACAGTGGATATGAATAACTGATCTTTTTGTGACTTAATGTGCTTTTCTGATCTTTTGGTGACAGGTTTCATGGACCCAAGCACTACGGACCATAGTTAAAAACTGTTATAAACAGCATGGGCGGGAGGACCTTTTGTATGCTTTTGAAGATCAGCAAACGCAAACCCAGGCCACAGCCACACACAGTATAGCCCATCTTGTACCGTCACAGACCGTAGTCCAGACCTTCAGTAACCCTGATGGCACTGTCTCACTTATCCAGGTGAGTAAACCTTCAGGTTACCAGATTGTGGTTTTTGAGGTGAAGCAATGAGCACCTCACCTCAGACTGGAGAAGGTTTTCTTTATGCAAACTCTTGTATGAACATAATATCATTCCCTAAGATCTTCCTATTCAAAATTGATTTTCTAATAATATTTTTAATTGTTTGCATTTTGATAAATACGGTGTTATAGATAGCTTTTCTGGACATTTCTAAAAACAGAGTTTCATAAAAATGGCTTCTTTTTTATCATTTCACTCTGTCAGTGGCCAGGAAATACTCCTTCTAAATTACCTCTTGAGGTAAAACACAACTTGTTGGTAGGTAGGGAGCCTCTAAAATTCAGACTGAAGTAAGAGTAGAAAGCTTGTTGACTGACATGGGCTTTGGTGGTGAAATGGGATGACTTCTAGTATTGGTTTATTTGGTTGAAGTAAACCTCTGAAATTCATGCTAGTTAGGGTCTGAGATGTGATTTCAGTAATTCATTTCATATTATAAAGTTTATCATCATCTGTGCCAAATTGGGGATTAAATGGATCTTCTGAGTAAAGGCGCAATAAGAAGGACTCATTCACTGACACTTCTAACTTTCCATATTTTTCTTCAGGTTGGTACAGGGGCAACAGTAGCCACATTGGCTGACGCTTCAGAGTTGCCGACCACAGTCACTGTTGCCCAAGTGAATTATTCCGCTGTGGCTGACGGAGAGGTAAGAAAAAGGGTTCTGTCTGCATCTTCTTAAATACTTATGTGTAGGTGAGGGAGGAATGAGGGTCCAGAAGATGAAGAGACTGTAAGTAGCCTACACAACTGTAGCATTATTTTACTTAAACCTTCTAAAACATCAGATCATGACAGTTTTGCAAAGTATCTTATGCTGTGTGTATTGTAACATGGATCTTTATGATTTAGACCTACCAGGAGCTTACAATTTTATATTTGCAATATAGTATTTTGTATAATACATAATAAAAAGGGATTATTTATTTAACATTTTCATGCTGTGAATCCCAAAAAATTTAATCTTTGGACTTTATGAAAAAATTAGGTCATTAAAACTGGAGCTAACTAAAGCATTCTTTGAAGGTGTATATATATAATTGTAAATCAATAGACATGATATATTCTTTTGAAGTCTTTTAAAAGGCTTCTAAAGAAAATCCTTAACCTACCAAAATCCAGGTAATTATGGGATATTAATCTAAAGGTAGCTAAACACTCAACCCTATGAAGTATAGGCTCTGTTATCATCTTCATTTTATAGATAAAAAACTAAAACATACAGAGGTCAGATGACTTGCCCTGAGTTCCAGAGTAAGTGCTGGTGCTGGGTAATGCATTTAGAAGAATGTTGTCTAGGCTGTGGGCTCTGAGCCATCAGTGGAGTTTAGGAAAGCATTCATTGTGGCTTTTCCCCTAAAACTTCATGTACTCATGAAGTTTGAAAAATAGCCAGCAAAGAGCAGTAGCAGAAATAAAGCTAAAAGGATCTCTGTAGTTCAAAACTATAGAGTATTTCTACTCAGAACAGTACCAAGTCACTTTCATTTGTACATCTCAGGAAAGGGAGGGAACTGGTAAAGGTCTCATGGCTAGTGAGAGGAAAGAGAAACCCAGCAGGCTTCTCTGTCAGCCAACATTTATTGAGCCCCCGCCACCCTGCAATTAATGAGGATCTCCTTCCAGTGGGGGTGAGAAATGTCTACATAAATGAACTGTGGTCCAGGGTATAAGTGATGCTGCAAAATGGTCTGTGCCTTCAGGAGAGAATGTTTCTAGCTAGACAGTATGGAAGGTTGGGGGCAGGCGCTAGAATTTGGTTTTTGAGTGTAAAGGGCAACAGGGTATTTACTTCTATAAATTTGTAAACAACCATGAAAGAGTAGCTGAGGGAAAAAATTCATCAGCCCCCAAAACTAAAACTAGAGAACACTCCTTGAATTGTGAAAGAGGTAGAGAAGGCAGTGATGAGTACATTTACAAGATTTTGATTTAGTTAAAGTTATCAACCATATCTCTCCACTGACTGATTCCTGGTATTATTTAAAGAAAGTAACTTTGTGTTACTTAAACACTTCTCTAAAGACTTAATTTTTTGAAGCCCATTTCACTAAATAACTTTGACTGTTCAAAGGTAATTAATGTGTTCTAGAGGTCCTGGAAAATACAAAGGATAAAGCAATATCAGTTACTTTTCTATGGCTTTTTCTGCACACTATCATTTGTAAGCCATCTATTGTTGAAGTGAGTGATATAAATAGCCTTGTTGGTAAATACTCAAATTCAGTCAGGTAAAGAATAAAATTCTGACTCTTCCCATACTTCCAGTGAAACAAAAACAATATGAAGAGAAGCATAGGTTATCTCAGGAAGTGACAAAACACTTTAGATTTTATAGTATGATTCTGTTTGCCATCTGATTTTTCATAGATGTTGACATGGTTGTTACCATCTTAATTTTGAGCCATAAGCACTATAATTAGTCAGAATATCTCACTGACTTGGGGCAGATGAGACCACATCAAGCCACTGAAACATTACATTCTACTGCCTTGTATTAAGCATCTCTTCTTTCAAGGAACTAAAAGTACTTTACAAAAGTAAACAATACCTATACTTTTAGAAGTTGTAAGGTCATTTTGTTACCCCAACCTTGCCAGTGAGTGCACTCACCATTAGACATCACTGCCTTCAGTACCTTTGGTTACATTTAGTTACATTTAGTCTAAATGGAAAGATTATTTGGGGGCTCACTCTTCTAGTAATACGTGGTTTCTGAAATCCATGTGCTGAAAATACCCCCAAATCGAAATAGTTACAAAGAAACAAGCAAAAATAAACTCTACCCTTAGGCCTCTTAAAAGTAATTAGGAACACAAAACAAGTTACATTGACATTTAGAAATGAACAAGGGAGGAATTTAAAAATAATATGAAATAAACTATGTGGATTTCAAAATATTTATACAGTTTCCATATTGATGACATATTTACAAATACAAATAGATTTGAGAATTTGTTCTGTTGTGTGATAAGACCTCCAATTGATATTGGTGGTATTAATTGCATTATGTGTCAGAAAAGTCAAAATTTGAATAGAATAGGATCTAATAATATGGTATATATAATTCTATTAGAAGAAGAAGAAGAAAAAACGAGTACAAATACATTAGAGACATGAATTTTAAATGGAACCATCAACATATGTAACAGTTTGGAAGTAGCAAAACTCATTTTAGGTTGGGTTTTTTAATGAATATCAATTTACCTGAAATATGGGTAGGCTGAACAAGTAGAAAAATAAGAATAAAGGAGTATGTTCTTTATCCATCCATTCAGCAAACACTTCCTGAAACCTATGCCAGGCACTATACAAGTAGATAATATAGACACAGGAAAATAAAAACTGTTCTTATTCTTAAGGAGCACAAAGGTAGATGATAGAGAAAAATGCATCACAAAACATTGGCAATGAGATAAGGCTCTAGTAGAAGCAAGCCCAGGGTGCGGTGGAACACAGAGGAGAGACCCTGAACCTTGGGCTGTAGGGCAGTGGAGTGATCTTGGCTCCTTCAGTCTCACCTGAGCTCAAACTAGAAGGATGGGAGTTGCATTCCTGTTGCAGGAAGCAGGAAAAGACTCAGGTGGCTCACTGAAGCTGGGTGGGGAATAGAGCACAGCTTAAAGGGCCGCACTCTGGTGGGTCTGTCTCAGAAAAGCTCAGAAGCTAACTATACATCCTCTGAATGTCTTTCCCTCCTAGGGCTTGTGGCCCTTTCTCTGGGACATGGTGACATCCAGGCATAGATAACCATACAGTGGCGCCCAACAGATGGAAAGGGAGAGCAGCAAGAGCTCAAGCAAACAACTAAAGCACTGAGACTCAAGAATAGGAATTCCAAAGAAGTGTTAACACCTGAGTTGATTTATTTATCACCTGCCATTATTCTGAATAAAAATCTCTTTGCTTCTTCCTCTCCACCCTTTACCGCCATGCATTAATCTTTCATGCCTATAATTTAACTTTCTTAAAGTATACTGTATATAGCAACATTTTAATAACATTTTTGCTACAAACTACGCCTAATGTTACACGTGTATATATGAAGTTGCTGCTATTGGAGTATAAGTACGTGGGAAAGCTGCACTAGGCCAAGCTCAGCAGTGGGATGGGCAAAGATATAGAGGTGCAGATCTGGAAATAGGAAGACTATTTAATGGCAAAAAGAGATAGAGCTGGCCAGAGTGGAATCATCGAGCATCTGTGTGACTTGCCATCTAAAATGGCATTGCTTGCAGTGATGCTTATTGGAGTAATGAGCTCAATGAGATAATGCCTTGGGAAGTAAGAGTTTTATGAGCTCCTGAGTGGGCACCTTTGCAACTCCAAGGGAAGAAAATAGGATCTCTCTGCCTCTTAGTGATGGACTCTGAAGGCCTTTTGGCACATTCCGTTGCCTGTGAAAACCCAGGGCAAATACTAAGATAGCTGAAGGGAATGTCTCATTCTCTGGGAGGCTTTTGACAAACATTTTGAGAAGCAGTGTCATAATCTTAAGTGTGGTAATAGAACCAAAGTAGGGGGCATTTTCATTATCACCTCTCCTAGAGCTTGTGACACTTTTCTTTGAGACACAGTAACATGCAGGCACAAGTTAGCCACTCACTGGGCTGCAGCAATATGAAGCAGGAACAGCAAGAGTTCAGTAAGCATAGCTGACACCCTGACAACCCAAGTCCATAGAAATACTTATCTGAACCGACTGATTTATCACCTGCCATGTTTCGGAATAGAATGCTTTCCGTGCCCTGCTGCCTTTTTTGGTTTTTTTTTTTTAAGATTTATTTTATAGTTTGAGAGAAGGTGAGAGAAAGAGAGAGGTAGGGGAGGTCCCCGAACAGTCTCCACAGTTGTGCATCATTAGTTGTGACACAGTTTCATTCCACACAGGTGGATGTGGGGCCACATGGGTGGGAACCCAACTGGGGGCCTCCTGAATGGGAGGTGAGAACCTTCGCCACCTAGCCATCTTGGAAGTTACCAGCTATGCTGCAGTTCAGCATATGGGTTTGCATGGGCTGGGGCCAGGATTTGTTCCCTGGACCACATGGTTGCAAGGCAAGAGCTCAACCTGTTGAATTAATCTTGTTTTTGAAGGAGAATAATTAACCAGTGGTTATTGAGCAAAATGAACTGAAGTAGTTAGACTCGGGTTTCCAGAACTGAGAGATCTTTAAATGCAAAGCACCATCCTAAAATCAATGGTTCTCAACTAGGGGTACCCCTTCACACACCTTTCGGATAGAACAAATTTGGCACTGTGGAGATACTTATAATCGCCATCACTGAGGAGGGAGCTATTAGCATCTATCAGGTAGAGTCCATGGAAGGTGCTAAACATCCTACAATGCACAGGACAGCCGCCCACAACAAAGAATTGTCTGGTCCTAATGTTAAAAGTCAGGGGTTAAAAACCTTGTGCTAGATCTAGCAAAGCTGAATTCTAAGCTACTCATATCACTCAGTAGTGTATTGTTTTGTTGTGGGTTTTTTTTCTTCTTAATTCCTCCCACTAAAAGAAAGCAGGTTTTGCTATATTTAAAAAATTAGTTTGTAAATTTGGCAGGAATCCATCAAAAGTAAAAATACAAAATGACCTTGATACACAGTTTCAGCTCTAGGAATTTATAAATAGAACCACATAAAATATGCAAAGTAGTGTATGAGGATGTTCATCACAGTACTATTTTTAATAGCAAAAGACTGGGAACTACCCAACTACCCATTGAAAGATGGCTGATTAAATAAATCATAGTGTACCAACATAATATTGTACAATGCTGTTCAGCTTTATTATGAATCATGAATGAATGAGCAATTTTATACGTTCTAAAATAGAATCATTTCAGATATGTGTTGTTCCCGGGGTTGGGGGGAAGGTTCAAGAGGGTATATAGAATATCACTCCAATAAATTTAATAATAAAATAAAGTACCGGTAAGATATCTAGAATATATTGCCATTTTAATTTTTTAAAGAAGGGTGTGGAAAGGAGAAAGGTGTGTGTGTATGTATGTGTGTGTGTACAAATATACTTGCACATAGAATATTTCTTCAAAGATACAAAGAAATAACTAGTGGCCTTTGAGGAAAAGGTCTGGAGACTGGCATTATATTCCCCTGGTACAGTTTGAATTTTTCTAGAATTATGCTTATGGTCTAAATTAAAATTTTAAATAGGTAACATTGATAAGGCTCAGATATTTCAAAAATTATTTAAAAGTATACATGGAAAATATTGCTACCTATTTCCTATTTAAGCTATTCTCAACACCCCCCCCCTGCCACCCCCACATACAAACTGAGGATTTTCAATGGTTTCTTTTCTGTCCTTCCAGAATTTTTTTAAAGATTTATTTTTTTATTGTTTGGGAGAAGGCCCAGAGCAGTCTCCATAGTTGTACATCATTCGTTGTGACATGGTTTCATTCTACACAGGTGGATATGGGGTCACAGGGCGTGAACCAAACTGGGGGCCTCCCACATGGGAGGCAAGAACCTTTGCCACCATCTCAGAGGTTACCAGTTGCGCCACCATTCAGCATGTGGGTTTGCATGGGCTGGGATTGAGATTCCATCCCTGGATTTCACAGTTATAAGGCAAGCGCTTAGCCTGTAGAGCTATCCCAGCATCCCCCTTCCACAATTTCTTTATGCAAATAGAATCAGGTTCAAATATACACCCTAATTCCCCTCCTTTCACACAAAAGATAGCAAACTAAAAACCCTGTTTTGTATGTTATAGGTCATGTTACCAGAAAAGGGACTTAAAAATTAATCTTTTTGCGACTTTGATTCTTTACTATCATGTCCTTTCTGCCTCAGGTGGAACAAAATTGGGCCACGTTACAAGGAGGTGAGATGACCATCCAGACGACGCAAGCATCAGAGGCCACCCAGGCAGTGGCATCATTAGCAGAGGCCGCGGTGGCAGCTTCCCAGGAGATGCAGCAGGGAGCCACCGTCACCATGGCACTCAACAGGTGGAGGCAGGGGTGGGGGGAGTGAAGGACCAGGGCTGCTGGTCCCTGTACCTCCATTTATCATAACTGGCTGTTGAGCTTAATACTCTCAGCCCATGGGATACTATAAGTTGGCTTGTAGTCAGCCATGACCCACCCTGCAAGCAGTCCAGCTGTTCTGACTTCCAGCTTAAGCCTGCTGGTCAGGGGTCATGGGTCCCTTCTGCTTTATCTCCTTCTGTACCTCTTCATAGACCAAAAGCAGCAAGGTTTGAATACTTTATTTTTTTCTTCAAGAACTTAAGGACTTCATTAAGAAGCTTCAGGATTGATTTTCTTTTTTGACCCACAAAAGAAACTATTTTGGTAGGGGGTATTAATCCATGTTATGTTAGTTGGTCGAGAGCTGATTTTACTGACTTTTCAGGAAATGTGTTTCCTTTGCTTATCAGCGACTGGAAATAAAATATGCGTTGGCTTATTGGGAGAAATCATTGAAATTGTTCTCTTCAGATATGGTTCAGAAGAGATACTCCAGTAAGGGGTAGTTTCTAAAACTAAACCATGTTGTTTCCTGTTTGGTTCCTTCTGGTTGTTGACAGAAAGGATCACCCCCATATCATTCTTCTTCATTGCTGACACATTTTCAAAGGACCCAGGCATCTTAACTAATAGTCAAGAGTGTGGGTGGGCCTTGAAACCAGACTGCCTGGGCTTGAATCCGTTTTGTCACTTACTAGCTGTTTGAGCGCAGGTAATTGACTTGAACTCAGTGCCCAGACTTTCTTCTTCTGTCAAATGTGGGTCGTAACAGTACCTGCCTTGTAGGTTGTGAGAATTGGATGAGTCAGTGCATGTGGGACACTTAGATCAGCTCCTGGCATAGGGTAAGGAAGGCTGCTGTTGTCATTGTGCACAGCTGTTAGTTTCCAGGAGTCATTGAACTCTTGTGACATGCCAGTACTCTACTAGGTAAGGTTGGAAAGACAGAAAGAATACTCTACAATGTAATATTTGCCCTCAATGAAACCGTACTGTTGGTTTAAGTAAAACACTTAGCACAATTCACTGTTGACTTGTGTTGTAGAGACTGTGAACAGTATAGACATTCAGAGGAGGGGGGTCACCTCCTCCAAAATATAAAATCAGCTGAAGCTTAGTTTGGTTGTGATAGAGACTAGAAAGCCTTGATAGGCTTATGTACAAATGATTTCCATGAGGCTTTATGGTATTTTGGCTGAGAAGAGGGTTCCAAGGTCATGTAGATTCAAGTTGGAATCCTGGCTCTGCCTCTTACAAGCCATTTGACCTTGAGAAATGTTATCCCTGAGCCTTAGTCTCCTTATATTAGTTATAATAAAGATAATTTTTATTGCACAGAATAAAAAAGTTTTAATGAGATGATATACATAAAATTCTCAACATAATGTCCAACCCACAGTTAGCACTTCAGGAATTACACTTATTTAAATTACATTTAAGATTTGTCTATTCACAATTGCTTATAGTGAGAAGAGAGTAGAAATAAAGGCCAGTTAGGAAGAGGCAATCCAGGTACGACCTGTTAAATGCTTGGGACATTAAAGTAGTAAGAATGGAGATACAGTGGACTGATTTTGAAGGAAGTGCGGGCAGGACCTGGTGGTTGATTTGTATAGGAACCTGAAATGTGCACACACTTGTGCTCCCAGAGTTAGCTGTTGAGTCCCTGAGTGACCTGGAATTGAAACTTTTTTTAGCCCATTGAACCATGTTGCTTTTCAGTAACACAAAAGTCTTACTTGATTCTTCACACTTTGGCCCAATCCCACTCCATCCCTTGTGAGAGGACGTTCAGATAAATTTCCAGAAAGCCATGGCCAGAGTGAGAACCTCCTTTTTTGCCTGGCAGCTTCTCACTGTAGCATGGGGCCTAATTGGCCACCATTAAAGACCAGCAAAACTTGATTGAATTAAGCCAGCACCTTGCATATTCCAGTGAAGTATGAGTGTTCTGGGAACCTTGTACAGTACATAGTGGAAAACATGAGACACATTCTGGCTCTCTTTAGTGTGAGGACCAGGGCTTATTTCTAAAGGCAAGGCTGGTAATGGTTTCCCTTGAGAACTTATTAACAATCTTGGGTGCAGCTGAGGTGGCTATAGTGTTTACTCCAAAGGAAGGGGAATGTGGTTCATTGTGGCATGTAGGAGGAGTAAGGAGATGTTGAAATCTGTTTGCAATCAGGTAGTTCAACACCCCAAGGAGTACTGGGGGGGGGGGGGGTTGCAGCCTCTGTTGGGGGTGAAAAAACCCAGGCTGACAGCAAACACGACCATAGCTGGCTATTAGGGGAACATCAGGGGCTTTCTGATTCCAAGAGAGGTAGCCCATTGTCTGATGGTAGAAAACTGGACTTAAGACACAAGCCCTGGTGTCTGCTTCTCTGTGGGATGTGATACCCTCCCAGACTCTTCATACAATTTGTTTCTGGAAGTCATCTTAATGAAAAGTACCCTAAGAAGGCAGGTCTTTGTCCCTATGGTAACACAGCGATTTCATAGAACTTCTGCCTTCTAGCCTGTGTTTCAGGTACAGATGGGACAAACTTGGAATGGCAGATGGGGAAGAAGAGCGCAGAGGGGCTCTTTCACGTTAGAGGGGAAAAGGGGATCCAGACAGATGCAGGACAGACCTGTTTTTCAACCATGCTGTTAAAAGAGTTTTGTATAGCAAGTCAGAACAAGGGCCCTGGGTTCAGACAACCTGTAGCCCACCCTGACATGATAATAACCCAAGGGGGGCATGGAGAAACTGTCACTAAAATATCTGGAAACTAGTTAATTATTTTCCAAATACGTAATTAGCACTTTTAGGAAGGAGATGGGGACAAATGAAGAACAGAGCATCACAGCTCAAAAAAAGAAGTAGAGCTATTCAGCCTAAACAAGAAAAGAAAGTGAAATCATTTGGTTGTGGCCATACAATGATTAATTCAAGTTTCAGTTTGTTGGGTAAGCTGTCCTAGACTTTACTCCCTCTGTAAGTTCATCTGCAAAATCAGTATAGTCCTTACATACAGATATGTGATAAATATTTGTAGACTGAGTCTACAGTTAATCTATAGTTGCTCTAGTAGAAATTTACACTATGTTGTTGACACAAAGACAATTTTTACTGTATGTCTACTGCATATTGTGCTATGAGTCAGTGCTTTGGGGAAACAGATGCTTAAGTTGATTCCTCTTCTCAGGGAATTTAGAATTGCTATTTTGATTTAAAGACTTCACTTAAAAAAAGAAATGAATCGTATTTTTATAGAAAAAGTTATTCTTACCCTTTTCCTCCCAAACAAGGAAAGACTAATCTCTTGAAATTAGCAATATTATTAAAATAAAATATGGCTTTAATATGTGGACTGATATTTATTTGTCCAGTAAATGTGATGGACAACCTAGATCAGAAATCATCCCTGGAAATGCAGGGCAGGGACTGTGAAACTGCTTCTTTTTTCCTATACATAAGTTTGGACACTTGCAGATAAAAAGTGGATGGAAAGTTCTCATTTGTAACTGGTTAGAGAGTGACTTTTGTCATAAAATTGTAAAGGAGCAGCTTAGAAACATTTTAACCCCTGTTCACCTTTTAAGTAAAGGTGTAGTCTTTTTCTAGCAGTATACAGTCATGCGTTGGTACTCGATTGCTTTGAAACTGGTCAAATTTGATATTCAACTTGTTTTGACGTGAAAAATTTGTCTTGGTATTCATTGTTGTTTGGTACTCATTGCACCTCCTGGAACCAATTAACAATGAGTACCAGGGTACCAGTGTAGTTTGATCATTTCCTATGAAGGTCAGAATAGATTTGGAGGGGAAGCCGGGATGGCTCAGTGGGTTAAGCGCTCACTTTGCAGCCCCGGGGACCGAGGCTCGAATCCCGGCCCCGGCCCATGTGGACCCATATGCTGAACTGGGGAGTGCCTCCAGTTCAGTTCTCACTGGGGCGAAGTCTTTAGAGCTTCAGACATAATGAAATAGGAGTGATTGGGTACAGGCCCACTTTTATGCCAGGGCTTGGGTAGCTGCCCTCCTAGTCATTGCCTGTGAAATTCCACACTGCAAGCACGTGTCCATGGTGTGCAAGAGTGCTAGGATGTCTCTTTTGATGATCACAGAAGTAAGGTTATTGTAAATGGTGGTAAAGAATGTGGAGAAAGAGCAGTTGCTGAGGTAACCTATAAACAAAGATCCTATTTTCATATACAATTCTCTTATACACCTTCCTTAAATACCACAGAGCTACAGGTTTTTTCAAAGAATATACTTTTCATCTTTCCATAAAGTCTCAGGTCAGAGTGTTAAATATTTTATCATTGACCAGTGATGGTTGCATACTGTAAAATTGGCTGGTAGTATTGTTTGATACAAGTTTCTTAGAAAAATATTAAACGTTAATCTAGTCAGTAAATAATACTTTATTTTACTATCTCTGATAAATAATTACAAAGCACTTTGAAATTAATATCTACCATGTAAAAAGTAAAGAATAGCCTTATTAGTCATTCCAGATCAAGGGTCTCCCTTTGACTCTAAATCCATGTTATAGCTACAGTGGAATGACTGGCAGTGGGTATCATCAGAACACCAAGAAGTGTGCTTCAGCGCAGAAGACTACCATAGTTTTTAAATGGGCTGTTTGGTTTTTTGTGGGTTTTGTTTTTGTTTTTTTGTTTTGTTTTATTTTTTTAGTTTCAGGTATACAAAGCAACAATAATGATTAGACATTTACACACCTCACAAAGTACTAACCCCAACAAGTCTACAACCCATCAGACACCTTACATAGCTATTATAATACCATTGATTATATTACCTATGCTATACTCTACATCCTGTTGGGCTGTATGTTTTGATCAATTTCAAGTACATCTCAAAAATTTTAATGAAGTAAGTAAATTTGAAATATATAATCTTGACCTTGAACTAAATCAGAGGAAGCCTACAAATTAAAATTTGCCACAGCTAAATGACTATAAAAGGAGGGGGAAAGTCAGCACTTTTTGCATTTAATTTATTATTTTGAATAAATGTCAAAGACTATATGGGAGAAATGTATACAGCTTTAGGTGGAAAAGGCAGGCTATAAAACTGAATGCAGTATAATCCTGATTATTATCTGTTTAAAGTTGTGTTTGAGAAAGAAATAACATCTCTGCATGATATTTTAAACATTTTTTATTGTTTTTGACAGAGAGAGAGATATATATATACAGAAACAGAGAGAAGGGGAGGGTCCAGAACAGTCTCCATAGTTGCACATCATTGGTTTTTCCACATAGTTTCATTCCACAGGTGGGCGAGGGGCTGCACAGGGCAGGAACTGGGCCAGGGTCTTCACCTCAGTGAGAACTGAACTGGGGTCACTCCCCAGTTCAGCATATGGGTCCACACGGGCCGGGGCCGGGATTCAATCCTCGGTCCCTGGGACTGCAAAGTGAGCACTTAACCCACTGAGCCATGCCGGCTTCCCCTCTGCATGATATTTTAATTTTTTTATACTTAATGAAATTTTTGTTAAGTTTACTACATGTGTTTTAAATTATTATCAGAAAAAAAAATGACTTTCAAAACAGACATAAAAATTTAAAAGCAAGGCAAGTTACTAGTAAGAAGGGGAGAATTTTCTATTTAATGGGTCTTTTTCATTGGGTTTCTTTTACTGCTTCCTAGAATCCTTATAGTGACCAAGAAGTCTTCCCCGGGGGGATGATTATGCCAGTGACTTTACTTGTCTGCTGACTTCTTAGACGAAAGTGACACTGTTGAGTTTGGCACAATGCTTTGCCCATAGTCGTGATATGTTTGCCCAAACCAGTCCTCAGCCCCTCGCTCATCCCCACCTCCAGCTTGTGATTGTGAGATGACTGCCATACTTATGGCCAAGTCTGCAGCTTCAGAACAAAGCTAAATCAACTGGTGTCAGACCCAGGACTTTGTCCACCTGTACTAATTAAATGACAGCACCTCCTCTACTGCATGCCCACTTTTGTAAATGTGCTGCCGAAGTTAGCACCATGCCCACTTTTGAGACTCCCTCAGTAGCAGTGTGAAGTGGTACCAGATACTTTCCCAGGAGAGGTACTGAATTTATTTGTTCTTTTTGTTTGTGGGGGTTTTTGTTTGTTTTTTTGACAGAGAGAAGGGGAAGTCTTTTTTTTTTTTTTTTAATCAAATTCTGGGGGAAGCTGGGATAGCTCAGTGGGTTAAACACTCAATTTGTAGCCCTGGAGACCAGGAATCGAATCCCGGCTCTGGCCCATGCGGACCCATATGCTGAACTGGGGTGTGCCCCCAGTTCAGTTCTTGCCAGGGCCTGTGCGGGAGGCTCCGGGCCCAGTTCCTGCCCTGTACCACCCCACACCCACCTGTGGAGTGAAACTATATGGAAAACTAATGCTGTCAACTATGGAGACTGCTCAGGGCCCTCCCCCCTCTCCTTGTCTCTCTCTGTCTCTCTGACAAAAAACAATAAAAATAAAATAAATAAATAAATAAATAAATAAAAGTTTTAACATAGCTGAAATTTGGATAGTAAATGTAGTTACACAAAATAACTACATTTTAAAGTTTGTAGGATCAAAGAATCAGTAAAAATGGGTATTTATACACACACTAAAAGCATATAGCAAGGAAAAGAAAGAAAACGGGACAAACTGCTGGAATAGTGCTCACTGTAAGCATGGCTAATATCTATTCTACAGAGTTCTTGCTTTGCAATGAAAGGCTTACTATTTTACTGTTTTTCTAGAGTCAAGGAGTTTGGGCTGATAGTGATTATTTTAAACTTTAAATCTTAATTTAGTGCTGCCTGTCTGTATAATGAGGCAAAGGGAAGAGTTAGACTTAAGTAAATTATTATTTTGTATTTATAATCATGGATATAAACCAAATTGTTATTCTTTAATATTAATTGAATAGCGAGTCCAGGTTGCTGACTCCTCACATTATCATTTATCCTTGGCTGTAAACGGGCAGTTTCAGGTGCCTTGTGTTACTATAAAGAAGGAGAAAAAGGAAACCTCATGATTGGCAACTAGAATGGCTTTTGCATCGTGGATCTAGATCAGAGCTCCCACTATGGCTTACAGGCACTCAGTTGGTATTGATAAAGAAGAGACCTACAGTGAGTGCCTCTGTCCTCAAACACCCATTTCCTAGGTTTGAAGACAATCTCCCATTGACTTTATAAGTAGGTAAGACTTGAGAGTACTGTAGCTACTGGCTCCATCCAGTGGCATAGGGGTCACGTATTTGCTGGTAAACCGCATGGAGTGGGTTGAAAGGATGGTTTCTCTTGCTGCAAGTGCTGTACCTTTATTCAGCTCACACGTGCGCCTCTCCTCCTGTTCCTGTGTCCACAGTGAAGCTGCCGCCCACGCTGTCGCCACCTTGGCTGAAGCCACCTTGCAAGGAGGGGGACAGATCGTCCTGTCTGGGGAAACCGCAGCAGCTGTTGGAGCACTTACTGGAGTCCAAGATGCTAATGGTAAGAGACCGTAAATATTTTATTGAATTTGTTCCCTGTTTCCACTTAAACCTTCATGACATGACTGACAACAGACCCTTCAGAAAGAGGTTGAGCTTTGACTTGAGCTTTTATTGGTAAGCAATTGATGCCTCAGAAAATTCTAGGGGCCTCTGATTCTTTTCACTAGTAGGATAGACTAGGGTTTCCTGAAAAAAAGGCCATGAGAATGGCTACCTAACTGCATTGCTGATTTGAAAACTGACTGTTTTGCTGTGACAGGGTAGCTGAGAGGTATTCTAGAATCTGCTGTGGGACACATTTTGTCTTTACTCTCCCATGGGGTAGATGGGCCTCCTTTCCTGTAGCAGAGACTCTCCCATGGACAGTACATGGTGGTAGGGTGGGATGTTCTATCTCACCACAGGGTCAGCCCGCAGCCTGTGATGTAGCTAGTGTTTGGGTGGGGCCATGGGTTCTGCTTCCTGTTACAAGTGGCCTCACCAAGGACCTCTGGATTTGGCCAATCACATGCTTCCACCCTGTCGTTCTTTCCCAGCTCTTTGACTTCGTGGATATTAATGATACCCTGAATAAGCAAAAGGAGTTAAGTTCATAGAAATATGGTGGCAGAAATTTACAGCTTCAGCCCAGCTCTTTGGATCTACTTTGGCGGGCTCTGGGAGTAGTTACCAAGACTTGGCATGTCCAGGGACATGTCTCAGAAGTCTGGGTCAAAGAGGAGGGAGGGCCAGCCCTGATCTGTGAGACTATGTGTGATTGTTTATGAAACTTAAATATAAATATAGATAGAATTAAGGAAAACCATCCTCCTTAGCTAGACTCCTACTCCTATTTTCTTTCTTTTTTTCCGTTCCTCATCTAAGTCCTAATCTACCTTGAACGAAAAGGAGGATATCTGGCTATGTGACATTCTTCTGAAGTGCCGTTGCTGTTATTCACTATGGAACTGCAAAAATACTCCTGTGTAGGTTTAGTAGGAGACTGTTATCCCTTCTAATGGTTTTGACCTGTCTAGGCGAGGAGAACAGACTGCTTCATAGTACTGGCCTCCTCCCCAACCTCACCTTTTCAGATGGATGAATTTATAGGTATGCGTAAGGACCCTCTGGGTCTCTGGCCAAGTAGACCTGTTTGGCTATATGATAAAGTTGAACCATACCCACTAGTACTGATTCCTGGAAGCTGCCTCTGCAGTAGCTTTGGGTTGTGTGAATCAGTTGTATTGATTTCATGTTGTTGGCTGCATTTGTAATACAGTTCTGGTCTATATCCTAAAAGCTAGTGGCTCCCCACAGTGGTCCATCCCCAGTTTGTGACTGCTCACATGTTTTGAACTCAGACTAGAGAGCTGGAGTTACCACCTTCTTAGTGCCGCTTATCTCTATCAGCTGGGACTGTGTAGTTGTGCCTTAGCACAGCAGTTATAAGTGAAGACTGATCATTTTGTTTGTACCTTGGAAATCCTAAGAGCTAAGCTGATTCTGGATATGATCCAAATAGTTCTGATACTCCTTCTATCATCTAACATTTTTAGCCATAGTGCTATAGCATTTATTCTGGTGCTGGAACCAGATTTTTTCAATTTTACCACTAATTTGGTATCTAGCTAGACTTTTAGGGTTCTCTTTTCATTATTCTTTCAGACTGTATCATGTTACCAATATTTGCCACTTCTGTGATGACAAGCTAATGGAGTCTGCCAGTAGACCAAGTTTATTATCAGGAAGAACCAGATGATAGCAGAACAAGGTGCTTTTTAGATACAGACACTACTGGGGGGAAATACACCTCAGATGCCAGAGTGGGATTTAAATAAAAATCCTAATAGCAGAAGACCATGTAGAGCAATTTTGGATATTGTTCAGCACTTGGACAGAGTTTCAGCATCTTCTGGGATGGAAATAGAGGGGATGGAGGATCATTGTGTATGGAGCTTGATCAAGTACAATAACCAGATGAGAGATGGCTGGGGCACTGTTAGGATATGAAACAGTATCCTATAGGACAGTGGTTTTTAAGTTAAAGATAATGACTCATGCATGGTTAAAGTTTAAATTCCAGGTCACCAATGCAGACCCATCAGAGAGACCTTGGGCCCTGAAGACTTCCCCTTTTTTTTGGACCCTACCCCACCCCAACACTAAAGGGACTGCTTAAGTATTAGCATTTCTTTATTTCATGTATGCCTTCCTTTTTTAAATTGCAGTAAATGAGTCTTTACTCTCTCACAGTGGAATTTCATGGTTTGGTTCAATTTAAAGATTTTCACAGGTGCCTTCCTTTTCCTGGAAATGCAGAGAGAAATGCCTAAGTCTGGGAAAGGCCTCTAGATGAGTTCCTTTCTTTACCTCTTCTTTTCTTTATTTCTTTGTTCTTCTTTTTACATTTTTAAAACTTTTAATAAATTTGCCTAAGTTTTATGGATAACAGTTGGACTGTTTTGCTGTGATCAAGAGTACCTGAATGGGCCTATTGTAATCACTCATTTCTTATTTTTTTTTTTTATTCAGTTATCTTTAATTGAAATAATTGATGATTGATTAATTTATAATTAATTACACATTTGTAGTGAGTAGAATTTAAATATTTTTAATTGTTAAATTTATTGGGGTGACATTGGTTGGTAAAAATTACATAGGTTCCAGGTGTACATTACATTGTCTATGCATTGTATTATGTTCTCATCACCCAGAGTCAATTCTCTTTCCATTACCACAGAATTTAGTTCTTTATTAAATTTTTGGGACAACATTGGTTAGTAAAATTATATAGGTCTCAAGAGTACAATTCTACAATACACTATCTACCGGTATGTGTTGTATTGTGTGCTCATGACTCAGAGTTAGTTCTCTTTCCATCACCATATATTATGTTTGAACTTTTTTTTTTTTAACACAGTTATTTCTTCCTTTTCCCCCCTTAACACCTCTTCAATGATTTTTAAATTGCCCTTTGTTTGTCTACATTCTACCATCCTCTATTAGCCTAGAGCCCAGGCATGACCACACAGGGTTGAGCTCTTCTGAGTGATAGTTACCTTTCACCCAACCTTGTCACCCACTGTTAGCAACACTCAGGGAACCAGACCTACAGACCTGCCTTCCTA
Source organism: Craseonycteris thonglongyai (assembly GCA_004027555.1). Taxonomy (NCBI): domain Eukaryota; kingdom Metazoa; phylum Chordata; class Mammalia; order Chiroptera; family Craseonycteridae; genus Craseonycteris; species Craseonycteris thonglongyai. The sequence goes on along the minus strand of PVKE010024439.1, from coordinate 2,128 downwards.
TTTCAGCAAAAGTAATGAAAAAATAAGAATTTTATTGGCACTTAGCCACCTCAGAAGTGCTCTTATGTCTGAGATCTTATTGCAGCTACCTTTCATTCCTACCAAGCCTCTTACCAGAGCTGCTAAGAAAGTATCAACATTTTCTGAAATGGGTGACACTTTTTCTAAAGTTGCCACAAGAAAAAAAGGGGGGCATAGAATTTTCTAGGTTTTTTTATTTGATTTGTTTTGTTTTGTGTCCTGATTACAAAATCATACATAATCCTACAACATAGAATGTTAATATTTTGAGTTTTTAAAACATAGCTTTTCCCCCCATGAATCTAATTAAGTTAAAATTTTTGTATCTTGTCTGTACTATTTTATAACTCATTTTCAAAATCTCAACCATTTTCATGTCATTAAATACTTTTTAAAAGATCACTTTAATACTTGCTACTGTATCATCATATATTCCATTCTATTAACCAGTCCCCTATTGTTGATAATTTAGATTAATGGTTTTTATAGTAAAAATAATACTGTTCATCTTTGTCTAGTCTTACCCACATCTTTGATTCTTTGCTCTCTGCATTTCTGCCTCTATTTTCAACAGTACTATTGAGAACCTACTTCACTACCATTGGATAGTAGCATAATCTACTCTTTTTGAGGGGCGCCTATTTGGTAGGCTATAAGTTGTATCATTTTATTTGCATTTTTTATATTAATGGTAGATATTTTCACCTTTCTTTTCATGTTTTTATCTACACGTGTAGGTTTTAGTATTGGTTTATTCATGTTCTTCACCCATTTTTTGTTTGAAATCTACCGGTATCTTTTACTGATTTGGAAAAATGCTTAATATATTAATGATATAATCCCTTTATTGTATATGCTGCAACTTGTTTTTCCCAGTTTTTTGTTTGACTTTCTTACCTTTATTTTTATTTCCTTAATTATTTCTCTTTTACGTTTATGTTTACATAGGCCCAAAAATCAGATAAATATCTAACTACATGCCAGTTTTTTTGTGGTCTCATTATTTTATTTTAAATACTATAATATATCTGGAATTTATTTTAATATATGGCATTAGCTAGGAATCTGAATTGATCATTTTTCCTACATATTCTAATTCAGCACAATTTATACCATAAAAAGATTGAAATTCATTCTTTCTAAATTGATGTAAAATGTCATTATTTTTATTGTTTTTGAGAGAGAGACAGAGAGAAGTGGGGGGCCCAGAGCAGCCTCCATAGTTGCATGTCATTAGTTTTCTACAAAATTTCATTCCAAGGTGGGCACGGGGCTGCGCAGGGCAGGAACCAGGCCCGGGAATTGGGGCTCACCCTGGTGAGAACCGAACTAGAGGCACACTCAGTTCAGCATATGAGTCCACACAGACTGGGGCTGAGATTCAGTCCTCAGACCCTGGGGCTACAAGACAAGTGCTCAACCCACTGAGCCATTACAGCATCCCCTATAATGTCATTTTTATCATATGCAGAATTCCTAAATAGACTGAATGAATAACATCTTGTGTGGAGCTCTTCTATTTCCATTCATTTATTTGTTCTGTTCTTTATACTGAAGTTTTTATTATTGTGGTATTATTAGCAGTTTGTGAAAGGCCTATCTCCAAATTGAAAAGAATTGTATCAAAATTTCAAAGAATTTGTTGAGGGAGTTTAATTTTTAAGTATATCCAGAAGAATAAATAAGCCTTATTTTAGCCATCTTTGAAAAATTGGTCTTTTTTCAGAACTACTAATCAGATGTAAAAGTAACTAATATAAATTTTCTCCTCTTCTGTCCCAGCTTTCCCTTGGGTAGGGGATAGAGTCTTTGGTTATGCAGTGGCTATGGCTACTGAACAATGACCTGAGGTGTGAGTTCCTAACAAAATTGTTTTGGGAACATTCATTTTTGGTTTAATAGTAAAGGCTCTACTGATTTTATATATGCTAAAAATATGATGATGTAAAAATTGTATTTAAGTTTACTAGGTTAGGAGGTTGGGTGATGATGGTACTAGGGACTCTGGCTTCTAGTGAGTGTTCATCATCACAGACATGGACCAGGGGTGGGAAGCAGATGTTCTCAGTACAGCCTCAGTGAATTGAATAACGAGACCTTGTCTCTG
>PVKE010024438.1:0-23807 GCA_004027555.1 Craseonycteris thonglongyai | reverse complement strand
AGATTTCCTTAGTGTGGTTGGCAGGATAATGGCTCTTGAAGATGTATAATATATATTTTACTTCTTTGAACCTGTGGATATATTAGATTATGTGGCAAAGAAATTAAAGTTGCAGAAGAAATTAAGATTGTTCATTAGCTGACCTTAAAATAGAGAGATCATTCTGGATTCTCCTGGTGATCTCAATGTACATACAAGTTTTCTTAAATGTAGAAGAGGGATGCAGAAGACATTAGATGGTGCATGTGAGAACTCAAAGCTATAAAAAAGTTGACAATTTCTAAAGCCTAACTAGAAAGGGCCAGGGAAGCCTTAGAGTTTCCAGTATAGAATGCAGCTTTGCCAACACCTTTTTTTAAATTTATTTTTTTTAATTGTTAAATTTATTGGGGTGACATTGGTTGATATCAATTACATTGTTTCTAGGCATACAAGTCTACATTACATTGTCTGCACATGATGTTATGTGCTCACCACCCAGAATCAGCTCACTTTCCATCACCATATATTTGATTCCCCCTCCCTGCTCCCCAACATCTTGATTTTTGTTCAGTTTGAGTAATTTTGGAGGTTCTGGGCCATTAGCTATTCCATATAAGTTGCTTAGATCTGTTTAGCTTGGTGTCATTTAATTTTCCATTGACTTTAATCATGATATAGGATGAAGAAGATGCGTGTTAGAAGATCTCCCTCATTCCAACATACTTCTCCTTATTTCATTGTGTAATATCAACTCAACTTCAATACTTTTAGGATCAATTATCCCAGATCGCTGCCTAGCCTATTTACCCAGTGTCATGATGAGCCGAAATTGGGTGGGTAATAGTCTTAACTTCCCATTCAGTGGAATCATTGTATTACCTCGTAGAAGCATTTCTCTATTTTCAACTAAGATGTCTAGATCATCAAAGCCTACCATAAAATCTTTTGGACAAGAAGCAAAATTTTGTTTGTGAATCACTACAGATAACATGAAGAGGTGCCACTCAATTGTCTATTCCCCGATTTCCAGACTCATGAATCCTGGCTATGGGAGAGACAGTACTGTCTATGTTGAGCTGATTTAGTACAAATATTCACCTTGGAAGACATAGCTCCCAGCTTGAAAAGATGATGCCACCTCTCTTTCACTATACTGTACCTGAGTCTTCAACAGGCTGTCCTACCATTCTATAAAACCAGTGATGATAGGGGACATGGTAAAATCAGTGAATTCTCTGTGCATGGGCCTTCTGCTGTACCTTATTTGCTCAGAAATGAATTTCTTGGCTGGTGGCAATGCTGTGTTGTACACCACACTGGTGGATAAACAAAAGGTCTGATCACAATTTCTGATGTGTCTGTAGGTAGGTGAGGGTGTGGCAGGTATTTCTACAGTAAAAATTCTCAGACACTGGGTACCCTAAAAATTCAACTCAATTCTGACACCATCTATCTGGAGACAGAATTAGACCCCATAGGTTAAGGGTTCATTCCCACAAGAATGCCTGCTGCCCTTCTTGAGACATCAATCACAAGCCCAGGTTATCACCTACACTTCTGACCAACAGGTTCCAATGCCTCCCTCCTTGGATTTACCGTATTTTCTGGCGTATAAGATGACCGGGCGTATAAGACGACCCCCTAATTTTACAGTTAAAACATAGGTTTAGGCCTATATTCACTGTATAAGACTACAGCCTCGGAAGTGGAGGGTAGTCTTATACAGCGAATATAGGCCTAAACCTATGTTTTAACTGTAAAATTAGGGGGTCATCTTATATACCCGGTCGTCTTATACGCTGGAAAATACGGTAATTAATTTGGTAGAGTGGCTCACAGAACTCAGAGGGACAGTTTACTTAATAGATGACTGGTTTATTATAAAATGATACACACCAGGAATAACCAGACAAAAGAGATGCACAGAGAAAGGCATGGGGAAAGGCCACGAAGCTTCCATGCCTTTTCCAAATGCACCAATTTCCTAGTACCTTCACGTGTTCATCAACCTGAAAGTCTCCAAACCTAGTTCTTCTGTGTTTTTATGGAGGCTTCATTACATACACATGATTGATTAAATCATTGGCTATTGATGATAGACCCAACCTCTAGCCCCTCTCTTCTCCCTGGAGGTCAAAGGGGTGGGACTGAGAGTTCCAACCCTATAATCACATGGTTGGCTCCTCTGGTTCCAGTCCTCATCCTTTGATGTGGTTCAAATGTCACCCTATCAACATAACAAAAGACACCATTCTATCTTTCATCACTTAGGATTTTCCAAGGATTCTTAGGATTTTAGAAACTGTACCAGAAACTGGGATGATAACCAAATATATATTCCTTATTATAAATTATTACATCACAATAAGGCATTGCACATTTTCCAAGAACGTAATTTTAGCAGAAACAGGGCAGTGCAAGAAGGGAAATCTCTCTTCAGAGCAAAGAACTTTTCCTGTAAGAATAAAGCACTTTGTTTCCATAATGGAAGCAGTCCAATGTAATCAACTTTCCGCTAGGTAACTGGCTGATATCACTGGGGAATGGTGCCATTTTGAGAGCTCAGTATTGATTTAAAAATATTCCTCTGCTGAGGTCACCCTTTTTGTTAAGTATTCACATGGGGCACAAATATCTTCATAGTCTGTGCCAATTCAGAGGGATCCATATACAGAGATATTTTCCAGAACTCTTTGTCACAACTATTTTAATCATATTTCTTTCAAGTCTTTGACCCTCTACCCGAACTCTTAATCACATCTCACAGATTAATTAGACCTGTACCCTTGGTCATCTGTCTTTCAAATAAATGTGCACTGCTCAAATCCATGCTCCTTATATGAGACTCACTTAAGATTGAAAGACATACACAGACCAAAAGTAAAGAGATGGAAAAAGAGAGTTCATGAAAATAGAAATAAATGAAAAGGCCTGGGTAGCAATACTTTTACTAGACAAAACAGCCTTTTGAGCAAAGGGTATAATAAGAAACAAGCAAAGACTCAGTAATCCCAAAGAAATCCCAGATGTTACTCTGAGAGGACATGTGCATCCCTATGTGCATTACAGCTTTGTTTACGATGGCCAAGATGTGGAGGCAGCCTGAGTGTCCGGCAGTGGATAATGGATAAAGAGGAGGTGGTACATCTACAATGGAATATTGCTCAGCCACGGAAGGGAATGGGTTCTTGCCATCTGTAGCAGCATGGATGGACCTAGAGGGTATCGTGCTAAGTGGAATGTCAGACAGAGAAGGGCAGATATAATATGATTTTGTTTATATGTGGAATCTAAAGAACAAAATAAACCAACAAGCAAAATGGAAACAAACCCATAGGTAAAGAGATCATGTGATGGCTGCCAGACTGGAGGAGTGCTGGAGGGTGGATAAAGAATAAGAAGGGATTAAGAAATACTAATTGGTTGTTACAGAGTAGTCACGGGGATGTAGTATATGGCATAGGAATATAGTCAATAATATTGTAATAATCACATATGGTGTCAAATAGGTACTGTATTTCTTGGGGTGATAGAAAGGAGGGAAACAAAGCTAAGTGTATGAAGAAGTACAAATTGGTGTTTACAAATAGTCACAGGATGTAAAGGACAACATAGAGAACAGAGTTCATAATGTGGCAATAATTATGTATTGTGCCAGGTGGGTACTAAACTGGTCAGGGGGATCACTTCTTAAATTATATAAATGTCTATCCACTATGCTGTATACCTGAAAATAATATAAAATAATACTGAATGTCAACTGTAATTGAAAATTTTAAAAAGAGAAAAGATGAAGAGAAATTAGAGGTTCACATTTCTAGGTATAAAACAAATAAGTCAGGAGGATGTAACGTACAGCATAGGGAATGTAGCCAATAATACTTTGATAGCAGAGTATAGTGTCAGATGGTTGCTGGACTTACCATGCTGATCTCTTTTTTAGGTATACCCATGATGAATAACTATGTTGTACACCTAAAACTAATATAAAATTGTACATTAGTTGTATTTTAATAAAAATATTTAAAATGTTTTAAAAAAGAAAAAAAAAGTTGAGTTGCCCCAAAGAACAGACATCAAAAATTGGCCTGCTTCTTATGCTTTACAACAATACTATGTGAGTCATGGTAAGCAAAACAATGCAAATCAAAGTTTGTTTATTAAAATTTCAGGGGTGGAAGGAATATCATTATCTGAGAATCAAAGCTAATCAGCTTTAAATTAGAAGTCTATATAGTTTATACCTTATGTATCTTTAATCTTTTATTTTAATTCAAAAATGTTTCAATAAACTTTTACTAAAATCCCTAGAATTGAGATTTTATTTCTATTTATGTTTTATTCAGCAAAGAAATAAAAGTTTAGCCAAGACATTTTATACAGTCTCCTCTACTAATATTGACAATATAAAAATGAAATCTTATTAAAGTTTATAAGTGATTCTTTATAATGGAAATGTAATGAGATCTCAATTAACATATTAGCCTAACACTGTTTCTGTTGAGATAATTAGCTCATGTAAAGCTTTAAAAAAAATTTTTTATATAAAGATTAAGTGAAAAGTATTTCTCACTAAGCTTTACATAAATATATTTTGTCCAATGAGGTAAAGTGCTGTAAAATTTCTTACATGTAGAATAAAATGTTATTCACTTCATGGTGTCTATTTAGTCTAATATTATGAGTATACTCCAAGAAAAATTATTTTCGCATGCATATTTTACATTTTTGACAAGCACTTTTCTACATTTATATTAAAAAGCACACCTATAAAAGAATAATTCACTGATTGAATTTTAAAAATTGCTCATGCAAAGTTAATTATACACACTCAACATGTAATGTTTCAACTTAGTGTAACATTATTAACTTGTCTAATTGAGCTGCGTTTTAAACATTTCTCTGAGAATTTAAAGTTGTTAGGTGTTGTGAATTCCCTTGTGTCATTGTGAATACATTACTGTCTTTTAGAAACAAAATGATCTCTTTATTCTTTTATAAGGTTCACCTTCAGTTGTATACTGGTAGACCTGATAAAATAGTGCATTTTAAAACATAAATTTATGAGCAAACACAGTAAGAAAATAATTTTTATTTTAATGTCTTTAACAAATAACTTCAAATGTGGTTCCTGGGAAGATCAAGAAAGTAATAAAGAACAGATATATCAATAGAAACTTAATTCAAAATGAATTAGATCAACTTTTAAAAATGATAAATATTTTTTGAAAAAGAATTGAAATATACTTGTATATTCAAAACACCTTTTAGCTTGAGTTTCATCATTTGTAAAATGGAAGACAGTAATAGTAAATTTCATACAATTTATTTAAGATGGAATCACATCATGGATGCATTAATGCCTGGTTAAAGCAAGCACTCATTTTAAATTAGCTAGTTTGTTATTACCTGTACAAGAAAAGGGAAGAGCAGATGTCAGCCATCAGTTTTCCCCCAGTATCTCCCCTAAAGTAAAAGGAGTCTTTAACAGTTACTTGTTTTCTTCTTTCTGTGCAGGCAGATATTGCTATAGTACTAAATTTTGAGGTTTTCTAGCACTGGCTAAAGAAAATTCATTTAAGAAATAATCTACTGGTCACATTGCCAAGGTTGACTTTATTCTGCCTGCACACGATATATACTAAATTGTGTAATTTTTGAGCTGCCATACAAAATTGAATAACCCACAAATTAAAACACATACTCTGAAAGTTTCATGTATTAAGAGTTGTGGCAGGTCAAAGTCCAAAATAGCCCCAGGGATGAGCACCATTGATAACCCCCTTCTCTTAAGTTTAGGTGTTCCTGACATAACCAAGTGACTTTTTTTTTTTAAAGAAAAATAACTAGAGATCAGAGAAAGAAGAAATCAGGGAGGTTCAAAAAACAATAGAAAAGACAATGGAGGTTAAAGAGAGAGACAGAAAGGGGAGGGTCCAGAGCAGTTCTCATAGCTGTACATCATTAGTTGTGACATAGATTCATTCCACACAGGTGGATGTGGGGCAGCACAGGGTGGGAATCAAACCGAGGGCCTCCCATATGGGAAGCAAGAACCTTCATTGCCATCTCAATGGTTACCAGTTGCACCAGAGTTCAGCATATGGGTTTGCACAAGCCAAGGTTGGGATTCAATCCTTGGACTTTATGATTGCAAGGCAAGCACTCAATCTATTGAGCTATCCTGGTATCCCCTTAAAACATTATGAGATTTGTGTGTGTGTGTGTGTGACCTTTTTTAGCTTATCAGCTATAGTTAGTGTATATTGTATGTGGCCCAAGGCACTTGTTTTTCCAATGTGGCCCAGGGAAGCCAAAATGTTGGACACCTCTGCACTAGATAAAATATGTGACCTAGGTTTGATCATGTGGAAACACTGAACTAAGACAATGGGAGATTGTCCTTGAAGACCACAATTGACATCTTGCCCAGCCCTTCTCTAATCCCATTTTCTCTTGAACGCTATAGGTTGTAATCTTTAATATTTAATAACAAATATATCTATGTGCACATATTACATGTAGAGGTAATAAGCATATCAATTTTAAACACATTTTTAATCCTGAAATTCAAGTTTTATCTTTCTAGTTACAGAGGCCATAATAAAATCTGTACCTTTATAAAAATCTGATTGATTTATGATGCTTTCATTTATCAAAACTGAATTGTTCCAATATAGGACATTGAATGGTTTATTACTCACTTTTATGAGTAATAAACAAAACAAAAATGTCTCTATGACTTTTTTATCACTAGACAAATTTATCAAATACCTTTTATTCAATTTATTGTGTGTATTACTACCAGACTATTAGAGATGTTTTTCTCCCTAGTCTTATTCTGATTCATATCATATTTCTTATAATATTCATTAGATTGCATTTCCCTAAGGTTGGAACCTATTTTGCTTCTTGGTTTCAGTTTATATTTCTCCAGTTTCTATTTAGAAATAATGCACATCACTTCATTCACACATTGAACATCATTTAACACATTTTCAACAGTTAGTTATATGCTTTGGGCTTTTGCTGAGCTGAGGTTAAAAATTAAACCTTTGACAGATCATTAAAATTAGTTCAATCATTTTCTTTCTTAACTTACTTATGACTTCTCATTGAATTTTATTTGTTTCCTATTCATCTTAATTAAAATTTCAAAAGAAAGTATAATTTCATAAATCACACACATATACATAAAACAAACACACTCATTTTTATTAAATTTATTGGAATGACAGTGGTTAACAAAATTATGTAGGTTTCAAGTATGCAATTCTATAATACATAGTGTGTTTACCACCAAAAGTCAGATCTCCTTCTGTCACCATATTGACTCCTTTTATTCACCCTTTTCTACTTTCCCCTATATTTCCCTCTGGGAACAACTACACTATACTGTTGCCTGTGTCTCTAAGTTTATGTTTGTCTTATTTGTTTGTTGTTTTATATTCCACATATGAGTGAATTAGTATAGTTCTTGACTTTTGTATCTGACTTATTTTGCTTAGAATGATAATGTCAAGATCAATCCATTGTTGTCATAAAAGGCAGTATTTCATCTTTTCTTATGGCTGAGTAATATTGCATTGCATATATGTGCCACATCTTTTTTTTCCAACTATCTGTAGAAGATTCTTCAGTTTTTCCATATGTTGGCCACAGTGAGTAATACTTTAAATGAACATATTTATGAATAAATAATTTCAAATTTTTGGAGTAGATATCCAAAAGAGGAATTGCTAAATCATGTGGTAATTCTATTCTTAATTTTTTGAGGAACCTTTATCCCGTTTTCCATAGTGGTTGTACCAATTTACATTCCCACCAGCAGTGTGTGAGGTTTCCTTTCCAACAGTTATTATTTGTCTTGTTGATAATAGCCATTCTAACAGGTGTGAGGTGGTATCTCATTGTGGTTTTGATTTGCTTTTTCATAATATCTAGTGAGGATATTTGAACATCTTTTCATTTATCTGTTTCTTGTTTTTTTTTAATCTTAGAAGTGTCTGTTCAGGTCCTCTGCCCATTTTTTTTTAATTGGATTTTGTTGTTTTTGTTGCTGATGTTATTGTTGTTGTTGAGTTATATGAGTTCTTCATATTTTTTGGATATTAGGCACTTATCAGAGGTGTTGTTTGCAAATATCTTCTTCCATTCAGTTTGTTTCCTCGTTGTTTTGTTGAGAACTTCTTGCCGTACTAAAGAATTTTAGTTTGATACAATCCCATTCATTTATTTTTGCTTTATCTTCCCTTTGTTGTTTTATTGTTTCTAGTTCTATACTTAGGTCTTTGATTTATTTTGAGTTGGTGTTTGTGTGTGGTGAAAAATAACAGTCTAGTTTCATTCTTTTGTATGCAATTCTTCAATTTTCCCAGCAACATTTATTGAAGAGGCTTTTTTGTTGCTTCATTGTATGCTTTTGGCTTCTTTATTTAAATTTTTTTTGCACACTACTGTCTTTTTTTTTTTGTAAGATTTATTTTTGTCATTTTGACAGAGAGTGGCGGAGACAGAGAGGAGGGGTAAGGCCCAGAGCAGTCTCCATAGTTGCACATCATTAGTTTTCTACATAGTTGCATTCTGCAGGTGGGTATGGGGTTGTGCAGGGTGGGAACTGGCTGGGGGCCTCCCACACAGGAAGTTCTCCCAGGTTAGAACCGACTGGGGGCACATTCCAGTTCAACATGTGGGTCTCCATGGGCCGGTGCTGGGATTCGATCCTTTCGTGTGCTTAACCTGCTGAGCCATCCCGGCATCCCCTCCTTTGTTAAAAATTATTTTTCCACATACATGTGGGTTTCTTTCTGGGCATTCAATTCTGTTCCATTGGTCTGTGTGTCTGTTTTTCTACCAGTATCATGCTGTTTTGATTATTGTCACTTTGTAGTATAGTTTGAAGTCAGGAAGTGTGCTACCTCTGGCTTTGTCCTTTTTTTCTCAGGATTGCTTTGGCTATTTGGGGTTCTGTGGTTCCATACAAATCTCATTTTTTGTTCTATTGCTTTAAAAAATGCCATTGGAATTTTGATGGTGGTTACATTAAATCTGTATATTGCTTTGGGTTAATAAAGTCATTTTAACTTGTGTTGATTCTTCCAATCCATAAACAAAATATCTTTCCATTTCTTTGTGTCTTCTTCAATTACTTTTAAGGATATCTTATAGTTTTCAGTATATAGGTTCTTCACATTATTTAAGTTTATCTGTAGATATTTTATTGTTTTTGGCAGAGACAGAGATAGAAAGAGACAGAGAGAAACACAGAGAAGAGAGAGGGCCCAGAGCAGTCTCCATAGTTGTACATCATCAGTTCTTTGACATGGTTTTGGTCCACACAAGTGGGCAGGGCTGCACAGGGCAGAAACTGGGTTGGGGACCTCCCACATGGGAGGCACACCCCCTCGAGCCAGGGGCTGAACCGGGGGCAAGAACTGAATTGGGGGCTTCCCACACCCCAGTTCAGCATATGGGTTCGCATGGGATGAGGCCAGGATTTGATCCTTGGGCCCCAGAGCTGCGAACTGAGCGCTTAACCCACTGAGCCATGCCAGCTGCCCCTGATTCATTCTTTTCATTACAATTGCAAAAAGAATTTCTTTTTCATTTCTTTTTCGGAAATTTCATTGTTAGCATATAGAAATGCAATGGATTTTTTAAAAAACATTAATTTTGTTCCCTATAACTTTACTGTATTTGTTCATTGTTTCTAGTAGGTTTTTGGTGGAATTTTTAGGGATTTCTATATAAAGAATTGTGTAATATTCCAGAAGCTACACTTTGACTTTTTCATTCCTAATTTGAACGCCTTTATTTTTTTCTCTTGCCTGACTGCTCTGGCTAGAATTTCCAGTACTATGTTGAATAGGAGTGGTGAGAGAGGCATCCTTGTCTTGTTCCTGGTTTTAAAGGAAAAGCTTTCAGTTCTTTGAAAAGATTAATAAAATTGAAGAACTTCTGGCTCTTACTAAGAAAAACATAAAGACTCAAATAAACAAGATCAGAAATGAAAGAGAACTTATGATGTACACCTTAGGAACACAAGGACCATAAAAGAATACTATGAGAGACTATCTGCCACCAAATTCAATAACCTAGAAGAAATGGACAAGTTCTTAGAAACATATAACCTTCCTTGACTGAATCCCACACAAAAACCCCCTGGAAATTCTAAATACAGGACCCAGCAGAAATAACACATCTTTTAAAAAGATTACCAGCTTATAAAAAGGCGTGTTACTTCTGCTAGGCCCTATAGATCAATTAACTGTAAGGATATCGAATCACTTATCAAAAACCTCCTAAGACGTAAAAGTCCAGGATCATATGGCTTCACTAGTGAATTCTATGAAACATTCAAAGAAGATTTAATACCTACACTTCTCAAACACTTAAAAAAAAAGTCTTTTCTGAGTAATGGGGACTAATTGGTCTTGATTCAGCATTGTTGTTCTGGTCTCCTTTTACAGTCTTCAAAATAAGACCTGATAAAATTAAATTATCTCTAAGTAACTTGATTGCATTATAGAATAAAGATTGAAGATATGTACATCACAGTAGAATGTGTATATTTCTATAAAATATAAGAGGCTGTTGAGTTCGTTTCTGCATTTCTTCCAGCTGGCATTGCACCAGGTACGTGGATTCAATCACTTAACGTGAATTTTCATTTTTAATGCATCTGGGGTTTTGGAGTAAGCAACACCTGGGTCATCAAATAAAAATACTAGCTCTTTGATTTAGAGTAATTTCTTAATCTATAAAATGAAGATTGAAGTTGTTTCAATGATTAAGTATCTAACATGAATTGATAAGCTAGTGTGTGGCAGTAACCAATCAAAGAAGAGTGGCTATAATTATAACTAAGGTGTGCAAATTCAGTTGAAAATGTAACACATTCCCAAGTTTCCACTTTCTTCATTTTATAAATACCAGAAATTAAAATGGCAAAGAACAGACTCTAAGATAGTTTCATAAATATGATCTATTAGAGAAAGAAATGATAAATTTCTATCATTAGTATATGCAGGTTTAAAATATTAAAGCAATTATTTATGTTGTGTATTTTACCTATGTGATTAAAATTTATATTTGGAATATGTCTTCCAACTTCTGCATTGTACTATTTAATTAATGCACTGAGGTTATTTCTCAGTGGAAATAGCTATGGAAAGCAACTATAATGAAAATATACATGTATTCCAAAATACTGTACTATACTTTTAAATAAATTCCTTAACAACTGTCTAGCTGTTTACTACTGATCTTAAAAATTAAAGCTCAGATTTTACCAGCATACTTAGTAGGTAAACTGGTAAGAGGCAAAGCTGAGCGATATTTGAGAATAATCTGTTAATACAAATCCTATCATGTTGCAGTAATATGACCATGTGGAGGTATACCTTCTACTTTTGGGTTTCTAGTTATAATAAAACTATGGTTGTGTTTTTCTAACAATGAGTATAAGTCAACATCTAATGGTAAAGGATTGCATTAAAAAATAAGCTTCAGAAAAGTTGTGATAATGTGATTATTCCGCTGACATCCTAAGAGTATATTAAAAGGACAAAAAATAAAGAAGCATGGCATAACTGGGAATTCAAAGAATGAGGCCCTAATATTGGCTTTCTGCCTACAAACAATGCAAACTTCTATAAGTGCCTTCACTTTGGTGGGTCTGTTTTATCATCTGTAAAATAGCAAGCTATTAGCATGTTATGAATATATTGTGTCCAAGTTACCAAAGAGTTTATATTCATTGACAATTTTTAGGTTCTGTAATTATTAGAGAGTTGGAATTTGTACATATGTTTATTCAAAAATAAAATCAGTATGATTATTAGATATTAAACACACAAGGAGGATTCTACTTACTAGAATCTCAGGAGAGCTAAGAAGCTGGGAGGGCCTGCCTCACTTAAGGTAAGTTATCAGCTCTTCTCAGGGAGGATTAGAGAAAGAATATTAAACCTGGGATAAAACTGAGACTAAAACCTGGGTGTTTCCAGATTTATTTCATATTTTAGTCTAAGTAATATTTTTCTTTGAGGGACAGCATTTTTGGGCTATGAATTTGATAATATGAGTAGTTAGCAAGATTGCTTATTACTTGGTACACTGAGTTGCAAGGGTTCCCCAGAAGCCTTTTGACAAGGTCAGAGGAGAAATGGGGTTAATTGAGGACAAGTGCTTGAAGGAGAGAGGTGGTGAACTTTTACTTAATGGAACAGAAAGAACGAACGGGGTGAAATGGGCAACATGGGCCAAATGATACTAGACAAGAAGAGGCATTTGTGAGAGGCGTAGGGTGAGGAATAAGGTGAAGAGGAGACAAGCAGGATGGGAGAATAGGTCTAGCTTCAGGATTTTGAAGGTAACCTTAAGAAGTTGGTATTGTATCTGAGGGCAAAGGAGACTTACTGAAATAGAGATGACAGCTTGAAGAGGTTGGTATAAAAATGATTTAGCAATAGTGTGTTATAAACCTGGAGAGAAAAGGCGCCAGAGTCTAGAAAGCTAAGAAAGAATAAGCTATTGTGTGTTATGTTAGCTAACCAGGAATTCTAAAAGACAAAATAAAACAAAGACTGTAAGCTAGAAAGGAAAGAATAAAGAAATTAAAACGATGTTGCAGAGAACAGGATGATTCAATTTTACAAAAGTGTAGATGGAATGACCACACTTTGGAATTAGAATAACCATCAGAGATTGTCCCTTAGTTAACAGTTTATCATGTTTCAAATTTTTATTTTTAATGGACATTTCACTGTGTAGAAACATCATATTATAATGCCAGTATTGAACGTCCATGCTGATTGAAATTTTTGGTAATATAACAATATTGTGATGATCTTCCTCCACCCCCCACCCCCCAAATTTATGTTTGAATATTTGATTATTCCCTACAGCTTAATTCCAAAATGTAGAAATACTGGGTGTAAGAACATGAGTACTTTTAAGATCCCCTAAATATCTATCTATAGGTAAAAACAGGGATAGAAATAGGGATATATTATTCCACATTTTCCACCAAATTTATATTCTTATTAGCCATATATAGAGTGTTCATTTTCCTTAAATCTTGCGAAAACTGGATATTAAATTTTTAATCTTTGCAATTTGGTGGACAATAATGCAGACTCATTGTGTCTATGATGAATTTAACTTTTATGACTACTGAGGCTGAATATTTTACAACTTAATTGTCTATTTGCAGCTTTCTATGGATTAACTACTGATGCATATTGACAATTCTTTTGAGTATTCATAAATTCTTAATGATTTGAAAGGAGTCTTTAGTACTGTTTGCAATATATTTTGCATATTAATAAATGCACATACTGTAACATATACTTTTAACTTCATTTGTTTCTAAAAATGATTTAAAAATATATGTATATTTTACATTTATCTTCCATTTACAATTATTCAATCTTCCCATTGTTGTGTGCTTATAATAGTCTTTCTGTACCCAGATATTAGAATTCATTCATATTTTTAAAGTTATTTTAAAACTTTATTATTCTGGAAATTTTCAATATTTTATATACCTGTTTTTTTATTGTAAATTTGCAATATGGTTTAGTAGCTGAAAGGGCAACAAGCCTCCTAATGATCACTTTAGAAATAATATTTTTGGCCATTTTAAGGTTTTTCAATTATAAAAGGAAGAAAGAAGGACGGAATCCCCAGGATAGTTTACAAACTGTGCTAACCCATAAATTAAATTATGAAGACCTACCATTTAAAAAAGTATTTAGTCTTCCTATCTCGAACTTCATTCAAGTCTTCTTTTATTTTCTTCAGTAATGGTTTAAAGGGATTTAAGTTTTCATTGAAATCCTTAGTTGATGGTTATAATTTTTATATATATTTATATGCTCTCGTATTATTGTTTCAATCTTTGCCTTTCAATGTTCTCTATTTTTAAATAGAAAGTGAGTTATTGACCAATAAAATTTTATATGGTAAAATATATTTCCTAAAAATAGTGGAATTTTGCACTTTGTCAGATGGTCCTTTATGAATTTTGGATATCAATTATTTTCTTTGTTAAATCAGAGAGATAACCATAATTAGAACCGGTAAAGTATATTCTTGCCAAATGGAAAAAAAAAGTCATCTTTTACTTTACTTACAGGGACACATTTGGATTGGAGAATTTCTTCCTCATCTAGATGTCTAGATGCAAACAATGCACAGATCCAAAGAATTGAGCAGGGTCTATAGTGAGGGTCTTTTTCTAGGGAGAAAGCCTCAAATAATAGGAAAAAATAAATTCTTCATTAGCCAATCCAGTATGGAGGCCAGCATTTAAAAGCTTGTATGATTTCTGTTAGGTTCGAAAACAGTGGCTTAGAAAACACTTCATAAACAAGTTTATGCCATTGGATCCCCAATAAATTCTGTCATTTGTCTTTTTCACAATTATATATATATATTTAGAAAAAATAAGAGATATGGTCACCTAACAGGATCCGTTTGCACTTCTTTGTAACTTGGAATCTATCTTGTAGTTTAGAGTACTCTTGTATCAAGAATGGATGACAAGATCAACTTGTCAAAGTAAATTTGACCTGGAGTGCTTCATTAGCTTAGTATCTAAACATTAAAATTGTAACCTAAGTAGTTACCAAATTCTAATTGAGAATGCTCTCCCAGGAATTTCAAACTTGAATGAAAAAGAAGTTCTTTTCCTGACAATAGAAAGAAAGAAATAAAACATACTGCTTAAAAAGTAACAGTATAGATTTTTCTAATCTATGCTTAGTTCATAGAGATTGCTAAGATTTCCAGATATTTTCACGCATAGAAGTTTTGGATATACATGTGGCATTGCTGTTTTTTAAAAATTTTATGTTTGGGGTTTTTTTTGTGTAAATTTTTAATTATTTTATTTTCCTCCTTGTTGACTTTAAAATCTTTCCATTTTTACCTTCTACCTGAGTGTTTTTCCTGAGTTTAGATAAAGACTGCATCAGGCATGGGCACTGTATCAATATTACAACCTCTATGTGGAGGTATATTGCATTAACTTTACTTCAATCTGAATAAATACTATAAAAAAATAATAATAAAAAACCCCACATATTTGGCCTCCATCTCCAAACTTACTAATGTTGCACTGTTGCATTCATTTATGATAATATACAATATTCACAACATTATTCATTTTGTAAAACTACTACTTGTTCTATATATCAAAGTTTTTCAAATTAATCAAGTTCCTATGAACTTTTTAAAATAGCAGTGATTCTTTAGATTTAAAAAAGAAAATTAAAAAATAATTAGGCCATGATAAGCCAGAGTTGGAAGTGACACAGGTTTTAATGAGGGAGAAATGTTAGTGAAGAAGAAATTAAAGGTGTGATTAGGCTTTTCAGTAGGAGTGTATTTTCCAAGAAAGCATCATTTGAGATAAATCAAAGGTTTAAAATACAAGATATTCCATACCCATGAGTAGTCACTTCAACTCTAAATATAAAATGGAAAATTAATATTTATGTCAAGCAGCTGGCAGACCAGGGATTAAGCAATAGACTATTTTAAATTCACAGAAAAAGATTTCCATTCATCTTAATGCTAATTTAAGATCCAAATACCTGTGGATTTGAATGACCAGTCGCTGTAAAATAAATGTGGATAAATATTTATAAACCTGTAACATTTTCCTGATATACAGATAATTTCTATGAAGTTCTAATTTAACATATATCTCCTCACTGGTTTTAAATTCTTTTTTTTTTTGCACAAAAATTGTTGATATAAGACAGATTTTACTGTACATTAATTCTGAATAAAATGTGTATGATGCAATTTCACTGTCTAAAAGTGACTAAGAAAATTGATTCAAATTTCATGCAAAATGTAAGATAGCAATTATTGCTCTATCAGAATGTAGTTTCTTTCATTAGAAAATATACTCAACTTAGGAGTTTTGGACAAGAAACAGGAACCTTCATAGCTAATATTCTGATAGTATCTCTTATCTGACAGTCATGAGCCATGTCTCATGGGTCTTTGACTAGATCCAATCCTTCAGTTTTATGATTTCTCAAGAGATTTCTGTGATTCAATTTCTTTAGCATCTACCCCCTTCTCTATTTTTCTCTGCGAAGCATGGGTTTTTACTATTTTCTGATAGTATTTCTATCCTATACTAGGCAAAGGGGAAATCTAGGATTTCTGAGACCTGGTTAAACTATCTTCAATTTTTCCTAGTTTTAAAATGGAAAACTACAACATGTAACCAAATCACATAACAAGGCTTAAAGAAAAAACAGTCTAGTAAAAGTTTGTGTTTATTAAGTTAATTTTAGGGCATTAAAAATGATTTAGGGAAACTTAAGTTCATATGAACAATAAGTGCTGAGGAAATCATCTTGATACACTGGCTTGCATTAAAAATTTAATGACTTCAAAATATTATTATTATTAATAAGCATTGTAAGCATATCACTATATAATTAATAGCAATACACAAACATCAGAAAGCTTTATTGTATGTTAAGCAATGTACTAGGTATTTTGTATCTATTGTTTCCATCAGTGTTTATATGAAACCTGACAGGTAGGGTTACAATGCCCCTTTTACCTCTGAAGAGGTGAAAGGTCAGACCGAGTCAACAGTGTCACATTAACATATTACAGAGCAAGGTTCTATGTCAAAGTTGGTTTGTATTCAAACTCCATGGTCTTCTGTACTGTAATGCAATTTGCAAGAGCTACTGCCACACTCTAGAGCTCTGTTTTCTCCCATTTATTCACTCAAAAAATACTGAAGACCTCCAATGTGCCAAGCCCTCTTCTGGATGCTAAAGATAAAGAACGCAGTTCAATGTAACAGATATAAGCCTCAATTTCGTGAATGGGTCAGAGGAGTGAGATTACGTGGCACACAAACTATCACACAAAAAAGTAAATAATTATATTGCATAGTATGTGCTATGAAGAAAAAAAATAAACCCTATGCTTAGAATATAAGAAAGGGTCCTACTTTAAATTTTGGAACTGGTACTCTCAAGAGAAGTCTTTATTGGGCACTAACATTCATGATATGTCCCAGGCAATGAGTTCACCACATGAAAGATTGGGAACAGCATTCTGGGCATGGGGATCAGCATGTTAGCAGGCTGGGATCAGCATCTTAGCAGGCTGTGCTCTGAGGTTGTAGCTAGAACCAAATAAGCAAGAGAAGAGCAAGACTTACGCAGTGCAGAACCTTCTGGGCTTTAAAATTTTTAACTTTTATCTTCCTTCATTTTGTTCCCATGTCCTTTTAGGGACTGATAAAGTTTATCCTATCCCATGAAACATTGATGCCTACTTCTGCCTATGCTGATCTCTCCTTCCTTTGATTACTTGTATGTAGCATAGCCTCATGTCTACTAGACAAAATGTTCACACATGTAAAACTACAGTATAACTCCAAGAGAGTAGAAACAAGGTCATATACTCCTCATTACATAGAGCTACTGAGTGAATGCCCTCTGATTTTAAATGTAAAATTGAATTTTGGGATAGATTTTCTCATGATCAAAGAATGAAATATAACAAACAGTCATACCTTTCACTAGATACCAAAAATGATTTATTTTATATCAGTGTCTGTCTTCATTAGCATATCTAAACGCATGAAGTGAAAATAGGTGGAATAAACAGTATAAATGTGAAATATTAGATTGAGAACAAAACTAAAGATATATTGTTATGGGGCTTTGAGAATTAGCATCATATTCTTCTGAAGGCAATGTGTAAATAGGACACAATTCTGTAAAATAAAATTAATGCTGCAAAGCCTAAGCTATACATAACATCTTAGATCTTCCCTTATATTTGAATAACTCTCAAAAGAGCAAAGACAGAAATAAGTAACTTGTGCTACATTTAGGTTTGTCTAAACAAAAGTGAGTCTGAATACTAACAACAGATTATGGTCACAGAAGCTTTTCATGGATGAGGAAACAATAGAAGATAAACATGTTGGATACTTTTGTGTCTTTGACAAAATGGGTTTGATGACAGGTAAGATGACAAAGAAAAAGCCTCCCAAGTTGGAGTTTATAATGAAAGTATCAATGGAACTTTCAGTAGTGCCTTTTTTTTTTTTTGTACCTACAAATTATTCTAGCTATTTTCTATTTCTTAGTTCCCTTGACAACCAACTCACTGGAGACAATTTGAAAATAACTCCTCATCTTTTTTGCTCCTACACATAAGAATCCTTAAACAAGTACTCTCCTTTAGCTCTTTTCTAAGTAAGCAGGTATCTTATGACTGCAACAGGTTTATAAAAGCTTCCATTGAATAATTTTCAAATTGCATTTACTGGCAATTAATGCAGCCATTGTCATTCTGAGTTTATATTTTTGGTTCATTGTATACATCTGTAAATGTATTATTAAAAGTATTATGATGAAAAGATAAAATGTACAACCAATCAGAAAAAATTCTATCAAATTAGATGTAATCATTTGATACCCTTTTCTTTCTCTCCTAAAATAATACTGCAATATAATTTAAAAGTAAACCACTAAGAACAGAGAAACTATTGGATTTTAAGCAATATTAGTGTCACTTTCATCCCACTGAAATCCACTGTCATAGTTGCTTCTGATTTACTCTCTATAGCAAACCTAATGGATTCTTGTTATTTCCATTGTGCCTATGATTCCTTCCTCATGTTCACCACACAAGTGAGTTAATCTATAGTCTAGTCACTGTCTTTCTGCACTTTGTCCTCAGTTCCCTTCTCCTCCATCAAAACAGACTGAGAATGTGTCTCATTTCCTCAGTTAGAAAAAACAAAACAAAACCTGAAAAAAGTGATTCATGAATAACTATGACAAAGGGTGATACATCTAAGACTGCAATAGGTCCAAGTAAAAAGATATTTGGAAAAAAGATAGCTTTTGAAGGTGTGAAACTTGATTATGCCACGTAGGTCACTCTCTTTATTCATACGTGCTATTGGTTCTATTGAGGGATTAACATCTGAGCATCTTTGGAACAATTTGACAATCTTGCTGTCTCATACCTTCCAAAGAAGACATTTTGTCAAATCTTCCTTCAATAATTTTAGCAATACTCATTGAGAGATTATCACTGTCACTTTAAAAAATAGTCAATAGCTCATAAAAAGCTACTTTTTAATTAAGCGGAACTGGTCCCTAAGGAGTGCATTCAAGATTATATACAGTCATTTTGAGTAACTGTGAAGATCACTGGAATTGGTGATTCTAATGTTGACTCAGCTACTGACACTTTGCTTAGATCCTTTGTCAAAATCCTCTTATATTCCAGTTAATGTCCAAGGTGTTGGGATAGAGAGAGATGAATTCATAACAGGTCTGCCCTGGGGGAATTTTTCAGTCTAGTGAAGGGAACAGATATTTTTATCGTACTGTGAAAAATATAGTGATTGAGATCAGTACAGGGTGCAATGGGTATTTGGGATAAGAAAAAGTAATAATGTTTCTATGTTGTAATTACTCAGAGACACTTAAACTAGATGACAATATACAAAACTACCCTTAACTTTATGGACAAGAAAAGTCCTACAGAAATCCAACGTAACATTAATTATCATCGTCCATCATGTAGACATCCTTTCTGATTTGTATAATATGTTAAAGGCACATGTTTAGGTTATTCAAATATGCACAGTGTGCCTTATTTTCTTCACTTATTATAAAGGATCTTCTGAGTTGAAAGGCATGGTTTAAAAAATGTTCTCTTTTTGATCCTGACGGCTTTGAATTACAGTAACTGTTTTAATTCCTAACCACTGCAAAACAAAACAAAACAAAGCAAAAACACTGCCTATTATTTAAAAGTTTTATTCATTATTTCACTATGAGAAGTGATTTTATGATGAGTATCATTAAAAAAAACAACAACTCACAAAGTGGTCAAAAACCCCTCCATGACATTCTAGAATCACCTATCCACAACCCAGCCTTTCTCTAACCCCATCCTCAACTGTTTTAATGATGATTAAAACCTTATTTCAAGCTGTGCTTTAATAGTAAAATATCTTTCCGGTCTTCTGTGTTCTCATTTTGCAAGATGCATGAAAGTCATTGCTCATTTTCACCTGGCTTGGTTCATTGTTTCTAGAAATTTCATTTCTGTCAAATTTGATGACATGTGTATGACATTCACTCAACAAACATTTATTGAGCACTTTCTATGTATAGGGCAGTGTACTAACACCTGTAGATAAAACATGTCTTCTACTATCATAGAACTTATGACTTATTGGACAGGTAGAGATAAGTATATTTATGCTTACAGGACAGTGGCAGATGCTATGGGAGAGAAAGACCAAAGCTACAATGAGGGCAGAGAAAAGGGTATTTTTATCGGACAGAAATAGCTGGGAACACTTTTCAGAAGAAGGGTGCTTAAGATTTATCCTATCTAAACTGTATAATTTGGTTGAATGAGGGTGTGTTGAGGCTTTTCCACTTGAAATAAAATATACAGTTTTGTCCCTTATTAGCATAACCAATGAAGAGCTGATGATGGATTGAATGCATTTTGAATATATTTTAAACTTTGTGGTTAAAAAAAGAATCTCTTTATAACCTACTCCACTGCAAATTTTATATTACTGATTCAAAATACGAGAGCTGTTTGGAAAGTATCCAGCTGGGTAACTGTTCTTGTTACGTTGACAATGGCTGGATTTTTTTTCCAGATAGCCCTCATAAATATGTTGTTTGAGATCACGTGGCCAGCATCTGGGAGTTGGAACACTAAAGCTAAGTCTTTCAATATTGTATCTGAGTCTATTTGAGTCTCTATGAGGGACTCAGCAAGCAAAGTGAATTTATATGAACCCAGGAAGATAAGGACGGAAATGCCATAAATTGTCCTTATCTTTCCTGACCATATCCATTGTTCTTCCCTAAGTCTTGGTCTTTTTCTATGGGGTTTTCTGGAAGGTGAGCTTGAAAGATTAATTGGCTGTCAGAGTAGAGAGCCATAGGAGAGATAAAAGGCAAATGCTGCTTAAAGACAAGATTAAACAACAATAAAGAACTCACATCTCCCTTGCTCTATAGAGCGTGGACACCATTCATTTACCCACTGAACATATTTACTTCTCAAACTTTTATGGAGCATCTACTCTGTGGTCAAGCCCTCTACTGGTATTCACAGATGAATCAGACTCAGTCTATGTCTCTCTAGGGCTCACGGTAAAGCAGAGAGACCTACCATCACATAAACAGACATAATAGAATGTAATCGGCCTGTGGATTAATGTGTGCGTGGGTTAGACGAGCAAGAGCAAGAATAGAAGAGCTGAAAAGAAGACCTGGAAAGAATTCCAGCAGGAGGGAATGCCTAAAATGCTTCTTGAACAGCCAGAAAGTGAGTAGCCTCTGAACAGGCTGATGAGTGCATATCGAGCAGTGGCAAAGCTTAGGCAAAGGCACAGATGTATATGATAGCCTTAGTCCTAGAGTGTGTAGAAAAGTTGAGAGGGGATTTGTATAAAAGGAGGTGTGATGAGAGAAAAGTCTGGAAAGGCAAGCAGAGATTGAACAATAACACTGAACAACATACTGAGAGGAGAGCTTAGTCTTAGTGTAGAAAGTGAAAGGTAGGCATTAAAATTGTAGCAGTTTCTTTATATAAAAACTTGTACACAAATGTTCATAGCAACATTATTCCCAGTAAGTGGAAGGTGGAAACAAAGCCAATATCTCCCAGTTGAGTAATGGATAAACTAAATGTTATCTATTCAGAATGGAATGTTACTCAGCCACAAAATGGATAAAGAATGAAACCATTAGGTTAGTGAAAGAAGCCAGAAATAATAGGCCAGATATTATCGGAGTTCATTTACGTGAACTCTCTAGGACAGGGATTCCCAACCCCGTGCCCATGGGTGCCATGGTGCCCGCGGCCTGATTTGTGTGCGCCCGCCGTTATTTGGCTGCATCAGAAGTTTTTCATAAACACTAAGTAAAACTATCATTTATTTTTATACATTTGTTAGAATTTTAAAATATTGTTTGAGTATCTACACAGGTTTATTCTATTCGTTGGTATGTGTGCGATATCGTATGTATAAGTGTTTCCCTAGCTGTCGCCTTTGTCCATGTCGCGTCTTGTGTAGCCGCTGCGCTCTTTACACTCTCCTCCCCCCACCGGGAGACGCCGAGTTGCCATTCTGATTGCGGTTGCTGGACTGATCGGGTCGTGACGGTTAGCTAGGATCACAGTGTTTTGATAGATTCGATTTTAAATGAACTAAAAGCGAGGTAGGTCATCTATTATTAGGGTGGCAATTTGATATGATATTGTAGTTCTATAACTATTTTTATTTTTATTTTTATTTTTTTAGTCCTAAAATGAGTGGACCAAATAAGAGAAAACGAACCTATAATTTGAACACAGACTGGGAGGAATCATATTGTTTCATTAATTTAAAAGGTAAATGCGTTGGCCTGTTGTGTGGCAGTAGTATTGCAGTGCTGAAAAAACATAATGTTGAACATCACTTTCAGACAAGTCATACCACTTTTGATACGAATTATCCACTTAAATCTGAAGTAAGAAAGAAAAAAATAAATCAACTAAAATTAAGTTGAACTACTCAACAGACTGTTTTCACTAGACATGTGGGAAAATCTAAAAAGGCAACCATTGCTTCTTTCAAAATTTCTCACATGCTCGCAAAGAAGAAAAAACCTTTCCAGGATGGTGAATTGTTCAAAGAAGCATTTCTGACTGCTGCCGATTGTTTGTTTGAGGAATATTCTAGCAAGCGTGAGATTATGTCGGCGATACAAGACCTACAGTCGTCAAATAACACAGTCACAAGAAGAATACACACAATTTCAAAAGACTTGCAAACTCAGTTAAAGACTGACTTGGAAATATGTGACTGCTTCTCTCTGCAATTTGACGAGTCAACAGATATATCAGACACCGCACAGTTGGCAGTTATGGTGAGAATGGTATTTAGTAACTTCACAGTAAAAGAGAAGCTGTTGCAAATATTACCAATGAAAGGACAGACGAGAGGTGAGGGTATTTATCTAACTTTCAGAACATACGCCAGGTCGATCAACATGCCTTTGTGTAAGTTGTCTGCGATAACTACCGATGGGGCACCAGCAATGGTTGGTCAAAACAAAGGATTTATTGCCCTCTGCAGGAAAGATGAATCATTTTCAGACTTTATGTCCTACCACTGTATTATCCATCAGGAAGCTTTGTGTTGTAAAATATTGCCCTTTGAACATGTTATGAAAATAGTCACAAAGATAATCGACTCTATTCGAGCAGCTCCATTGCAACACCGACTTTTCAAGGCCCTGTTAGAAGATACTGAAGATAAAGAACACGATCTCATCCTGCATATGGAAGTACGTTGGCTCAGTCAAGGTAAAGTTCTTACAAGATTTGTGAACTTAATTGAAGAAATAAAAACATTTATACATGATAAAAATGAAAAGTATGATGAACTAACACACTCTTGCCGGCTGGTGGATTTGGGTTTTCTTGCTGACACCACGGAAAAATTAGATTCTTTCCATTTGGAGTTGCAGGGAAAAGACAAAAATAGAGCTGAAATGATAAGCTCTGTAAATGCATTGAAAGTGAAATGGACTTTGTTGATATCACATCTGCATATCAAGTCTCTCGTGCACTTCCCATATATGAGGAAAATGCTAGGTAACAATGAATTAAATGTGTCATTATTTATTGAGACCCTGCAAGTGCTTCAAAAACAGTTTGAAGAGAGATTTCTGCAGTTTACAAATATTGAGCCAATTGTCTCCTTCTGTATCAATCCTTTTACTTGC
>PVKE010024437.1:0-23809 GCA_004027555.1 Craseonycteris thonglongyai | reverse complement strand
GAGGACCGAGGATCGAATCCCGGCTCCGGCCCAGGCAGGACCCACATGCTGAACTGGGGAGTTCCCACAGTTCGGTTCTCTAGCTGTCTCTGTCTCTGTCTCTCTCTCTATCTGTCAAAAGTAAAATAGAAATAAATATGCACTGAAGATAAAATAATTACTCTCTATAAATATAAAAAAAAGATATTAAAAAAAAAAATCCTTAATCCCATGTGCAAACATTTTTCCCACCCCACCCCACCCCACCCCTTATTTTTTTTTTCAAATAAAGTTCATATTTCCAGGGATTTGGACATGGATGTATCTTTGGGGGAGGGGTCATTATTCAACAGGAATATAAAACCTTGGGGATTGCTGGCCTTTACCTGCTGACATGAATCTATTCACTCTGAAAGTGGGAAGAAATGTGGGGCTTTGTTCCCATCTTTGATAGGTGCCACCCAAAGTCAGTGGTGAAGCAAGCAAATTTGATACCTGAGTGAATTTAGTGTCCCCCCCCATGTGTCGTTGGGCGCCAGAATTTCGGACAGATGCTCTTAGTGCTCCCATTTTGACAGGCTCCTGGGGACATAAGTCCCCTGCTGCTCCATCCCTTATCACCCCCGATCAAAACCCCATTGACTCAGCCTCCTGGGTCTGTGTCAGGGCAGGAAGAGGGTGCTACTTATTGAGCCACTTCCCCGGCAGTCTGGGTAACCTGAGACTGAAGAATCAGCATCCGCACCCCTAAACCGTCTGCTGAAACCTGCTTACTGAAGAGAGGCACCCAGTTGTGGGTGTCTTCCAAACAGTGCAGTTCTGGGACCAGTTACATGCATTAGGACAGAAAGTCTCCAGTTTTAGAGAATCGATTTCACATCAATAGAAACATTAGTACCCAACACGAGATCAATATTTCTGATTTCCATGCCGAGTGCTATTCTTTGAGAATGACCAGAAATGGTCATTTATATAGAGATATGTTCTGTTCTGTTAATACTAGAGAACAGACAATGACTTGGGCGGTCATTAAGATTAATGTTCTTACGGTCAACATTTACCTCCTAGTCAATGTAATATTAAAGCCAGTAGTCCAGTTTACCTGAAGGGAGAATTACTCCCCACCCCTTTTTGTCAACAAATGATGTTATAAGGAGTCCTATATCTATTGCATTCATTTTGTAAAATTCTTTCTACATTGAAGAATAGAGCACAATGCATAGAGGTACACAGCACACTGAACTATCACAAAGTAAACACAGCTGTGTAATCACCGTCCAGGTCAAGGAAAAAGAACCCTGCCAGCCTCCCCCGCCCAGGAGCAGCCTTGGAGCTCTGGCTACCCGCCCTCCACCCCCACGCCTCCCCCACCCTTCTCACCCAAAGTAGCCACTGTCCTGACTGCTGACAGGGTCAGTTTACTTGCTTTGGCATTTTGTGTTACTTGTGTTCTTTAATCCTTTTTAAATCCAAGGCATCTAGAAACCATTCCTTTCATGACATCACATCTCAGAAGTATAAGTAGAATAATTGTTTCTTTGCAGGTAACTGTTGGGAAGATAAATAGCTAACCCCATAAACCATTATCATAAAAACATATTTGTAATTTACATGAGAAGTCAGCATAAGAAGTAACATCATGCCTGTGTGATTTAATACATGCACGCAAATGAAATTATTCAAAATAAAGATAAATGAGCAATGGAATATTTGATGAAATATCTGGTTCTCCTTGCTCTAGTCTTTCTCTCTTGATATAAGGTGATTCTAACTTTTGGGAACATAGTTAGAGTCACTTTTGATTATTTTTACTTTTTTTTTCTTTCTACCAGCATGGTCTTTTGTTTAAATGCATTTTCTCTAACCAACTGTTTTAGTATTTAATAGTTTAAAGAGGAAATGACTTCAGAGCCAATAATACGAGGGCTGCCCGGAAAGTATCCAGCCATGTTATATGAAACATAGAGGCATTTGTGGCTGGGTTTTCTCCAGACAGCCCTCGTATGTAGAGAGGCTTATATTTGGTGACACACTTCTAAAATGATGACTGACCCTAATTCGCAGGAACACACGTGAGCATTATATTCACTCAATTCTACAGGGAAATCAGGTTTATGATGTCATGAAGAAGTTAGGGATAAAGTACACCCTAGGTTCAGGGATGTGGGAGGAAAATGTGCGTCTTAAAGTTCAGGACTCACGTTAACAATCATCTGCCAATGTGATCAGAGCTAGAGGTCATTTGATCATAGCCTTTCCTCCAAAAATAAAGATTAAAAAAAGGAAAAAGATCAGGCAGTCACTAGACATTTACATTGCCGCCCATCAGTGGTCCTGGGAGGTAGGAACTAGCCACCCTTTAGCAGTAATGAGGACATCTGTGCGACGCATCACTTCAGGATTTCTACAAAAGCTCCACCTGCCCTCAGACATCTGTCCCATTATCCCTCCTTCCTCCCTGCTGCCTTAGCCCTGCTGATCCTGGAAGATGTCTGAGAAAGGAACATGGCCCCTGGGTTTCTCCAGCTTTCTCGTATCGTTGGCTTGGCCCAATTGCATGTCAGCTAATTGTCACCGTTAGAAGCACAGATCCCGACCTTGAGGGAATGAAGTGCAAGACAGTTACCTCTTAATTTGCCAACTGCAATCTCAGCTTACAGAGAACAGACAACTCCCTCCAAGGCCCATGAGTGCTTGATTAGCACAGAGGGCATTTCCTGAGAGTGTAGAAGAGGAACCCCCTGGCTGGCCTACGAAGCTATTCCTTCCCATTATGGGTCTAAACTTGATTACTACCTCTTTTGCATGAGCTTTAAGGAGGGGTCAGTAAAAATCACTTATTTCAAGCTGTTTCACTTTGACTCACCAGTAAATGGATGTATTTAATGCAGTGTCATTTGCCATATCCTTTAAATATTTGAGCTATATACTTTCTTAAAAATCAGTGTTAATTTTTGAAATGTCATTTATTTTAAAGGAGATTTTATATCACTTCTATAAATATAAAACCACTATCTCTCCCATAAAGAAGAGGTAAATATTAAATAAATGCATACATTTAAAACCACCTCCCACTTTGCAAAATGGATTGAAAGAGTGAATTTGGGATTTGGAATCAGAGGACCGGAGTTCTCATTGCAGCTCTGCTGGTTTGGGGAAAACCACTTAACTTCTGAGTCCCAGTGACCTCTACAACTGCAGCAAAGAAGGAAATGACGATAATGCCCAATGCAAAGGGTTACCATGGGGTTAGATGTGACACGTAACAATACCTGGCACATTTTAAGTGTAGGGACTTTAGAAAAAATAATTATATCCTAAGTATTAGAGTGTCAATTCGTTCATCTTTGCTTCTCCTTTGAAGCTTTGCTTTTTTAATTTTCTTCTCCTTCCTTTCTTTTTTCCTTCCTCCTTCTCTCTCCTCCCCTTCCTCCCTCCCTCCCCATCTCTCTATCTCTACCCCTATCTCTATCATCTCATCTCTATCATCTCTACCTCAATCTCTGTACCTATCTCTTATCTCTCCCATTCTCTCTCATCACTGGGTAAATCAAGCTGGAAAATGAGTGGTTTCTTTTAAGCCTAAAGCCAACCAAGTACAGCAAATGTTGTTCACCTCATGTACAAATGCCCATTCATTAGTCCTGGTGCCTGGATCCCTTTACCGAGAAGGTTGTGATATCAAAGCTGTGATCGAGTCAGCTGTCTGTCTGCTGCAAGTGTGGGAGGGAAGAAGGCTGGCTCTGTACGTGGGACAACACTTAGCTCCTGCCTCCCCTTCACCAAGCCCTCCCGGCTTGCCAGCATCCTCAACTTACAGTCCAACTCCAGTCCAACATGGACTTCTTCCTCAGAAGCTCCCCAAAGTCGCTTTAGGTAGATTGTACTCATCAACACTATTTTCTATCCTAAAACGGTCTCCTAAAAGCAAGCCCTGTTTGTTTTCTCTGATTCTGTCACCTCTTTCTTGCTCCACCCAAGAACCCACCTTGCAGTCCAACTATAGTTCTTGTTTCGATAGAGAAGAGCTGCCCATGTAATTAGGGCTGCTGTCCTGTCCTTGTCCTCGTTCTGCAATCGCCCTAAAGGCTGAGCAGGTGCACTCCAAGAAGGCTGGGGTGAGGGGGATGTGTGGCTCTCTTACTCAGCTCCATGCACAGTC
Source organism: Craseonycteris thonglongyai (assembly GCA_004027555.1). Classification (NCBI taxonomy): domain Eukaryota; kingdom Metazoa; phylum Chordata; class Mammalia; order Chiroptera; family Craseonycteridae; genus Craseonycteris; species Craseonycteris thonglongyai. The sequence continues at coordinate 19,668 of PVKE010024437.1, read as the reverse complement.
CCGGCCAGCAGTGGGAAGTGCTACTGATAGTGGCACAGTGGAAAATCACGGGACACAAGCGTCTATTTGTGACACTTCCCCTTTCTCCAGCACACACTCTGGGAGTGACCAGTAAACACATAAAAGAATAACAAAATTAGTCTGCGATTTAAGGCTCTGTCCTAGTATGAAAAAGAATACTGTAGAAAGAAACTTGACAGGGAATACTTGAGAGAGCTTAACTTTTCAATGACACTTTGATGCCAACAATGTCTAAACGCTGACATCGACATTTCTAATATTTGTCCATTACTGTTTAATATGATAGGCTAAGTGTTGCTTCAGGGAGCTAGGAATCGTTCACTTCCAAGAAGTAAGAAGGATGCTCATTATTTCTCTGATTACCTCTCTTTAGAATCGGTATTGCTTTTATCATCCACGAACTGCTCCTTGGTAATTTCTATTATTAACAAAACCATCACCTGATTCTCTTCTCTGGAAACAGAGGGTACTGTGAAGGCACTTGGGATATTGATATGGGGCTGATAAGGTCAATTAAAATGAAATGTAGCCCAGGGGGAAGTGCTTCATGGAGTATTGCAACATGACAAAAGATGAGTTTAGAAACAGTCACTTACTTTATGACCACATTTCACAATCATGTTCACCCAGATAAATCACATTCTGGACCAACGTCAAGGGCGAGACAGAGGAAGACAAACTGGCAAACATTATGATGGAAAAGGAATTGATATTTATCAACAAATATCTCATCATTTCAAAGGGCTTTCAAGTGAAGACACCTTCTTTTATAAATAATGAAGGGAACTGTTCATTTCAGAGAGTGTTACCTGGAAGTTTTTCTAAGCCTCCTTCTTACTTCTCTTTCCATTCTCTTACTCCCCACCTCTGTACGATAGATAGCATTTGAAAACAACAACAAGAACTTTGACTGGAGGCCAAGGTTAATTTTGAGAATGTGCTGTTATTTCTTACTGAATTGGGTGGCTGAGTTGTATAGTTTTGTAGTATTATTTGGAAATCTGAATTTAATGATTGTATAAGAACGTTCTAATGTAAGGAGTTTAAATAACCTGGTACTAGAATTTTTTTCTTTAACTCCAGCTTTCATCTGAAACCTCCCTTTCAAGGGCTGCCTTCTGAGGTACCCCCAAACCTCTTGCCTGGCTTCAAAGACCCCATCTTCTTGTACCCCCTGTCTTCCTCCTCCATCCTTGTCAGACCATTATCTGTAATAGACCCCAAACTGCACCTCTTCTCCCTCTCTGTTCCTTTTCTTACCTTCTTTCTTTACTTTCACTCCAGTAGCGCATATCCCAGACTGACTTTTCTTTTTCTCTCTGCCAAGTTCGGTAAGAGCTATTCAAGGTCTGATTTCCCCAGGGGACCCAGATTACTCCATTCTCTGCTGAGCTGCCATTCCTCTGAAATACAGTGTGTAAAGCCACATTATCTAATAGAAATAAAATACAAACCACCTGAGTAATTTTACATTTTCTAGAAACAGGTAAAATGAATTTTAACAACGCACTTTATTTGTTCTAATATCTTCAAATTATTTTTATTTCTACATATACAGTCTGTGTAAAAACATTCATGAAATATTTCCATTTGTTTCTAAGCCTTAGGAACCAGGTTTCTATTTTATTCTTACAACGCCTCTGAATTTGGACTATAGCCACATTTCCGGTGCTCAGTGTGGCTACTGAACACTGTGCTGAACAGTGTAGGTTTAGAGTCTGTACCACGTTCTTTAATTCCCTAGCATGCACTTTTTTTATTTCCTGTCTCTTCATCTGACCCAAATCGCAAACAACTTCTGGGAGTGGGAGACCGCAGTTTACGCGTCCTTTGTCTTTACATTTTATTCCTGAGTATATAGTAAGCCAGGGATTCCCAACCCCGTGCCCGCGGGCGCCCGATTTGTGTGCGCCCGCCATTATTTGACTGCATCAGAAGTTTTTCATAAACACTAAGTAAAACTATAATTTATTTTTAGACATGTGTTAGAATTTTAAAGTATTGTTTGAGTGTCTACACAGGTTTATTATATTCGTTGGTATGTTTGTGATATCGTATGCATAAGTTTTTCCCTAGCTTTCGCCTTTGTACATGTCGCGTCTTATTTAGCCGCTGCGCTCTTTAAACTCTCCTCCCCCCAACCGGGAGACGCCAAGTTGCCATTTGGATTGCGGTTGCTGGGCTGATCGGGTCGTGACGGTTAGCTAGGATCACAGTGTTTTGATAGATTCGATTTTAAATGAACTAAAAGCGAGGTAGGTAATCTATTATTATGGTGGCAATTTGATATGATATTGTAGTTCTATAACTATTTTTATTTTTATTTTTTAGTCCTAAAATGAGTGGACCAAATAAGAGAAAATGAACCTATAATCTTAACACAGACTGGGAGGAATCATATTGTTTCATTAATTTAAAAGGTAAATGCGTTTGCCTGTTGTGTGGCAGTAGTATTGCAGTGCCGAAAAAACATAATGTTGAACGTCACTTTCAGACAAGTCATACCACTTTTGATACGAGTTATCCACTTAAATCTGCAGTAAGAAAGAAAAAAATAAATCAACTAAAATTAAGTTTAACTACTCAACAGACTGTTTTCACTAGACATGTGGAAAAATCTAAAAAGGCAACCATTGCTTCTTTCCAAATTTCTCACATGCTCACAAAGAAGAAAAAACCTTTCCAGGATGGTGAATTGTTAAAAGAAGCATTTCTGATTGCTACCGATTGTTTGTTTGAGGAATATTCTAACAAGCTTGAGACTATGTTGGTGATATAAGACCTACAGTTGTCAAATAACACAGTCACAAGAAGAATACACGCAATTTCAAAAGACTTGCAAACTCAGTTAAAGACTGATTTGGAAATATGTGACTGCTTCTTTCTTCAATTTGACGAGTCAACAGATATATCAGACACCGCACAGTTGGCAGTTACGGTGAGAATGATATTTAGTAACTTCACAGTAAAAGAGGAGCTGTTGCAAATATTACCAATGAAAGGACAGACGAGAGGTGAGGATATTTATAAAACTTTCAGAACATACACCAGGTCGATAAACATGCCTTTGCATAAATTGTCTGCGATAACTACCGATGGGGCACCAGCAATGGTTGGTAAAAACAAAGGATTTATTGCCTTTTGCAGGAAAGATGAATCATTTTCAAACTTTATGTCCTACCACTGTATTATCCATCAGGAAGCTTTGTGTTGTAAAATACTGCCCTTTGAACATGTTATGAAAATAGTCACAAAGATAATCAACTCTATTTGAGCAGCTCCATTGCAACACCGACTTTTCAAGGCCCTGTTAGAAGATACTGAAGATGAACACGATCTCATCCTGCATACTGAAGTACATTGGCTCAGTAAAGGTAAAGTTCTTACAAGATTTGTGAACTTAATTGAAGAAATAAAAACATTTATACATGATAAAAATGAAAATTATGATGAACTAACAGACTCTTGCTGGCTGGTGGATTTGGGTTTTCTTGCTGACACCATGGAAAAATTGATTTTTCAATTTGGAGTTGCAGGGAAAAGACAAAAATATAGCTGAAATGATAAGCTCTGTAAACGCATTGAAAGCGAAATTGACTTTGTTGATATCACATCTGCATATCAAGTCTCTCGTGCACTTCCCATATAGGAGGAAAATGCTAGGTAACAATGAATTAAACGTGTCATTATTTACTGAGACCCTGCAAGTGCTTCAAAAACAGTTTGAAGAGAGATTTCTGCAGTTTACAAATATCGAGCCAATTGTCTCCTTCTGTATCAATCATTTTACTTGCCAAATAAATGGAGTAGAACTAGCTACATGTGTTGCAGACCTTGTTCAGGGGAAAGCAGAAGAACTAGAGTTAGAAATTTTGAACCTTAAGAATGATATTTTGCCAAAATCCTTAATATCAGAGGTCGTATGGAACATAGTCGACAAAGAAATGTTCCCATTTTTAAAAAAAGTGGCATATAAAATCAAATCGTTTTTCGGGTCAAATCGTATTTATGCGAATCTTTGTTTTCAAACATGAATTTAATAAAATCATGATATAGATCTCGACTTACCGATGAGCATCTTAATAATTGTTTGCTAACAGGGTTGTCGTCATACTCTCCTAATTACGAGGCACTGGCTAATGAAATGCAATGCCAAAGATCACACTGACAGATTTTTTTTTTAATGTTTTTTTAAATGATTTTATTATACGTGTGTTTTTTATTTACTTTGTATTATGTTTTGTATATATGTTTCTTTGTGTGTATATAATTTGTACAATAAATTTATTATTTTAAAATTATTTTTGTTTATTATTTTTTATTCTTGTTCAATAATACTGTTCGTAATTGCCTATTGATGGATAGGTAACCTTATTCTTATCGGTGACCCTTGTGTAACAATGATACTATGTAAACACGCTGATTCACTCCATGGCATCCTCATGCTGGAAATTTTTCTCCTTTTCCTCAGGCTTAACTTTGTGTTTCGGTTAGCGTATTACGTCTATTTTGTGAGATTTGAATCTTTGGGACTATGTTGGGTGGGATTATAAGAAATAGATGTCCTACCCTGTGCAGCCCTGCACCCACCTGTGGAATGAAACTATGTGGAAAAAACCAATGATGTGCAACTATGGAGACAACTCTGGGCCCTCCTCCTTCTCTCTGTCTCTGTCTCTGTATCTCTCTCTCTGTCAAAAACAATAAAAATAAATATAAAAAAGAAATAGATGTGCAGTTCTATTGCACTTCAGAGCATCATTTTCACAGAATACTTGTCATTCATAGTACTCAGCAAACTAGGATTTGTAGCTGAAATAAATGGCATAACTGCCTTCATTGCTCTTTGGTACTTTCTTTCCTACCAGAGACTGGTCCAAGACTCACAGGAAGGAGCCTATGGCCCACGGGACCTAGCTGTGAAGCGGAGGCTCTTCAGTTTGATCACATAATGGCTCACAAGCTGAAACCAGATCACTGGCAGAGACAGCATGTAAAATTGCAGGGAGGAAGGATTGTGGAGAAGGGACAGAAAGCCTAGAGCGTGAGTACAGGGGACAGAAGAGGGACCTGAAGGACAAACAGGACAAGAGCGAGAGGGCTCCCGTCTCTGCTGGACATGCTGAAATGAGGGGAAGCAGCAGGACAAGATAGGCCTCAGCTGGTCCACAGTTCTGTGAACAACGTACTGACATGTACTATTTCCAGCCTTCTCAGCTATTTTATTCCGGGCCAAGGCCTCAAAGTCAGAAGGCTGGAATTATAATCCTAGAGCTGTCAACACACAGCAAGTCAAAGTCCACAATTTTTCTCATCACATGAAATTGCCAACATCATCTCCATACAGCGTAACGTTTAACACTTCTTACGGTCTTTATTAGGAACCTCTCAGTTGGTCCCTAAAGGACCTATTTACTTAATTTTAAAGTCTTGTTTCTGTTTCTTATTGGTAATGTTCATCTTAGTTCGCCGTTACCTTTCTCCCTATCTGATAGCAAGGGTGTCTGCTACAGAACAGCATTGCTTTAATTTGGCTTCAGTTTACATTTTAAATTTTCTGCATTTTAAACCTTTGTTGGGGAAGCTGGGATGGCTCAGCAGGTTAAGCGCTCACTTTGCAGCCCTGAGGTCCGAGGATCGAGTCCTGGCTCCGGCCCATGCAGACCCATATGCTGAACTGGGGTGTGGCCCCCAGTTCAGTTCTTGCCGGGGCCTAGGCGGAAGGCTCCTGGCCCAATTCCTGCCCTGCGCTGCCCCGCGCCCACCTGTGGAGTGAAACTATATGGAAAACTAATGCTGTCAACTATGGAGACTGCTCTGGGCCCTCCTCCTTCTCTCTGTCTCTCTCTGTCTCTGTTAAAAAAATAATAAAAATAAATCTTTAAACCTTTGTTACTTTGACATATTAATAGCATTTTGACAATAGGGTCTTTTTATTATTATTAAATTTATTGGGGTGACATTGTTAATAACACTTATAAGTTTCAAATATAGACTTCTGTAATACATCATTTGTATGTTGCATTGTGTGCTCCCCACCCTGAGTCAGTTCTCCTTCTGTCACCATGTATTTGACCCCCCTTTTCCCTCTCCTATCAGCCCCATCCTTCTGTTGTCTGTGTCTAGGTGTTTGTTTTGTTTGTTCATTTGTTGCTTTCTGTTTTTTATCTTACATATGAGTGAAATCATATGGTTTTCCTTTTCCATCAGATTTATTTCTCTTTTAAAGATTAATTTTTATTGTTTTTTTGACACAGACAGACAGACAGAGAGACAGAGAGAAGGGGGAGGGCCCAGAGTAGTCTCCATAGTTTCATGTCATCAGCTTTTGACATAGTTTCACTCCATGGGTGGGTGCGGACCTGCACAGGGCAGGAACCAGGCATGGGGCCTCCTGCAAGGGCCCCGGCAAGAACTGAACTGGGGGCACACCCCAGCTCAGCACATGGGTCCACACAGGTTGGGGCCTGGACTCAATCCTCTGACCCCAGGGATTCAAAGCCAGCGCTCAACCCTCTGAGCCATCCCAGCTTCCCTTTCCAGACTTATTTCACCGTGGGTATATAAATTGGGACAACAGGGTCTTAATGTCACAGCCAGTTCAGTGAAAGCAAAGGTATAAGTCAGGACCCACACTGCTTCAAAGGAGGGGTCTGGGAGTTCACTGTGACTGGAGTGTGTGAATTCAGTCAGACGTTTGCTGCTGGCATTTTCCTCTCTGGACTCTGTGTGCTGCCCATGCCCTGGCCAGCTCTCTACTCCTGAGCACAGGCCTGGACGTGTGTATGTGATTTCCAAGGGCCTGGGAGGTCCTTGGTCTCAGCAGGTTCCTGCCACTAGCTAGCTGATGCCTGGTGTTCTCATTCAAAGGCAGCTCTCCTTTCGCTCACATATTCTGTCAATGGGAATGGAAACGGGAAGATTTTGCTTCTTAGTAATTTATGCCAGTACTTGGCAAAGTCTAGTCTGCAGATTCGACAGTCTGCGATACCTATTTTTTTCCCCCCTGCATTATGTGTGCTGTGGCTTTTATTTCTTGAAATGCAATTTGAAGTCTTTTAAAGCTAATAAAAAAATAAAAAAATTAGGGCTTGGATTTTGCATGTCTTTGATTTTTAAATTTCATTTTCAAGGAATTTGTTTTCATTGCATTTTGCAAACCCGCTGGTCTTCAGTGGGTTCTTTTTAAAATTTCTTGGTGTATAGACTTGGGAAGAGACTACCTCCTCCCTCCCCCAGTCGTTTTGATAGAAGGTAGGAAAAAGAAAACACAGAGCCCTGGACACAAAGCAGGGCCCTCATTAGTTTGCTGGAGGCTAGTCCCTGCATCTGTGAACACATTTACCATTCTACAAGCTTTACTGAATGTAAAATGTATTTTGTGTGCAAGGCATTGTCCTTCGTGCTGAAAGGGATAGGAGTAATCCTTATTTTCCAGAAAGAAAATGAGGTGGTTTGGTGAATACGTAGTATTGTCTCTGCCACAGGATTGTAAAGTGTAGTTTCTGTTCATCTTTTAAGCAGTTGTATTTCCTCCAAGGTAGTGGGAAATAAGACCACTGAAGAGACACAGTTTAGGCAGGTACAAGCTTATTTCAGTGATTCTGTGAAGGAATCTACAAAGGGTGTTCTGCTCTTAATTTGCTGTTCCAAACAGTACATGGGGGTAGGGACCACTTAATTTCATATTATAAATGATATCATCAGTGCCAAATAATAGGCATGGATTGGCCATGTCCTATGGGGATTCCGAATGCCATCACAGCTGTTCGACATTCCAGTTAGTTTGAAATCAAGTTCTCTTCTGATCTACCTTATACTGTCCTTGTTAGAGAAAGAATCCTTAGTGTACAAAAGGACAAACAGTATTGTTAGAGAAATAAGGGAGTCTCTAAAATCTTACTAAACTCTGCAAATTAATCCCCAAACCGGAAGCCATGAATTTTGCAATATGTTTGGGAGATGAGTCATCACATGTGAACTATTAACAGTGTAGTATTTTATATGATAAACGAATACTAGGAAAGGTAGGAGAGCTTAGCATCCTGGGATGGCATAGAGAAGACGGAGGTCTATGGGGCTTGAAGAATCTTTGAAGGTTCTGTTCAACCTTACAGCGTCAATACGGGGCCATGTTAGACTGTATCTTAAACCAGAACCAAAGTAACTTATGTAAACCTTTTCCAGATGATTTCACACATTATCTTCCCCAGTTTCTTCAAAGTTCTGTCCTTTCTCATTGATATTACATTCCATCACATATAGTAAAGTCTTCAAGAAAGTTTGGCTGGGGGAGGGTAGGATTCATGTCTCTATGTTGCATTTCATGTCATATAAATTACTACTAGTATATTTCTTAGGATTTGAATGTCTTCAACTATTCTAGTTTTCCAGGTGTCCCATATTTTAAGATTAACATTGAACCTGAGGCCACAAGAATCAAAAAAAGAGGAAGAAGGGACAGGCCAGACCCCAGTGTTTTGCCTTATTATATGATGCCCTTGAATGGGGTATGAATATTAGTTTTCTGTAAAGCTTCTTTAATATTAATTTTCTTCAGACTTACATCATATTAATTTCTCACTAATACTCCCTTATTTTTATTATGATCTATTCCTGTGAAGTATGAACTTTTGGGCTAAAAATCTGAATCCTAGGTGCATCCTACTGAAAGGTTCTTTGCTGAGTCAGTTTGCGTGCAGACATTAAGAGGTCCAGTAGGCGAGCCCCTCCCCAGACCATCTGGTCTTTTACAAACTTGACTGCTAACTGATTCCTTATTTGAGTAGACACCACGTAATTGGGAGTTTCAATATGCTCTGCCTGCAAACTTTTCTCCCTTCCTACTTTTATGCACAGCCAGTTGAGCCTGATAGTTCAGTGGTACTTTCAGCTTGTATTTTGCTTCTGCAGTCAGTTAATCAAGGCTGGTCTCTGGTCACTGCACACATGTGGCCCCTTGAAGTGGGACTGGCCTTCCAGATATCAAATAATAGGTCTCACGTTAATTCACTTTTCTAGTGTGGTGGTTTGTGTCTAAGTCTGAAGAGCTATAACATACAATCTAGTCTTGTCCAATAAGAGGAATGCAAAACTCAGTGAGATTGGATGATTTAAACCAGGCATGTCCAACCTGCGGGCCAGGATGGCTTTTAATGTGGCCCAACACAAATTCTTAAAACATTATGAGATATTTTTGCAATTGTTTTTTTTTTTTAGCTCAGCATCTGTTGTTAGTATTAGTGTATTTTATATGTAGCCCAAGACAATTCTTCTGATGTGGCCCAGGGAAGCCAAAAGTTGGACATGCCTGATTAAAATGTCACTTAGCCAGTTAAAGATAGGCTCTGTATAAGTTAGGTGAAGATATAACCACCAAATGGTCTCTAAATCCAAATGAAAATACAAATGTCTTGTTCAGTTAAGAAGGTTGGCCACTTAAGCATTTTTTTTTCTCTTATTAGGATTATATGCTGAGTTATTTCCTTTCTGAGTAATTACCCTTTTAAATAATTACACTCCTGGGATGTATCCCTAGGAAATAGCTCAACCGAAAAAGAGAATTGTTCATTGAACCATTATTCAAAATAGCAACATTTTAAAATGACCCCATGTCCAAGAAGAGATGGTTAAGTAACTGATATTGTACCCAAATGATAAATTATAATGTAATTGTGAAAAATTATAATTGATGACTTTATAATTACTTGAAATAAAGTTTATGACAGATGTGAAATTAAAAATATTGGGATATAAAGATGTGCCTCTTTCCACTCATAAAACAAAAGTTCACGAGGCAGCGAAAGAAGTAAGGGAGGTAGTGAGAGGCCAATGACGCGAGGCATAAAATCCGTCGTTTTCGTGAGGCTTGATATACAGACAAGTGAAAGGCAGGGGGAAAAAAAAAGAGAGAGAAAAAAGAAAGGCTGAAAAAGTTGCCGTGTGATCCATTCATCAGCTTTAATGCACTGGCATTATTGTAGATCCCATGAGGAAATAAAAAAGAAATGATTTCAAAGTCGTTCCTCTATGGGCGCTTGTCCACATGATTTCATGGAGGGCGCTTTGTAGACTTGGGAGCATTTCAGCTATTAATATTATTCAGATGCTATTTGAAATCCCTCAACAAAGTGCAATTTATCTTTTAAAACAATAGCCTTTTCTAGAATGCACAGGCTGTATATAGTTCCCAAATATTTGACTTTGACCAGCTTTTAGGATTGCTTTCTGCCATTGAATTGAATTTTGGTTAAAAATGTCTGAATCTATCTTCTGTAACAGCAAAGGATAGGGTGAGAATACACCAAGGAGTTATTATTTTTCCACTAAACAAATTGCAAAAATAATATTTATTAAATTCCTGGGAACATGTGTTAAGAACAACATGAGTTACACAAAAGATTTCATGGTTTTGCAATAAGCCTACATTGACTTGGAAATGGACTGTCAAGGTTGTAGCACAGAATCTGAAGGCTAAACGGGGCTTGAGAAATTATACTTTCCATTGCCTGACTTGAGGCTGAACTTCAGCTAACCCACCCTAGAAAAATAAGACCCTGGTTTTTAATGACATACAGGGAGGCGTATTATAATATTGAGGAATGGCTTTCTGAGTGAACAATAAATATGTCTGCACATCACAGTTATTGCATTTGAAAAGCATTTCATTGCTTAGCTCTTGAAAAACCTTAAGGATTAAAAATGCCTCTGTTAGATCCTAGCTTTGGGGTGGCAGTTTGCTTCTCAGGATTTCCGTGGTCTAAGTGCAGGAAAGCAAAATAGACTCATGACACAAATTGTGCACACTGATAACACATGTGTGCTTATTATTAGTAATAAAAATTACAAAAGTACAACTGTTTCTATATACAAAACTGTAGTTTTATTATCAAACAATGTGTTAAATATCTTCAGAACAGCTGTAACGTCTTAGAATACCTAGTAATATCATTCATTTGTTTATTAATATTTATTGAGGCTTTATTATGTGCCAAGTATCACTTTAAGTATTTTAAAGCTTATACATTGTGGAGGAAAAGGGGCCACAAAACCTGACAAGCTCAGGGAGGCCAGCAAGGCGGGCCCTACAAACTGAGACCAAAATCAGCCATTAGGGATATTCTGCACTTGATCTTAGCCTAAAGGCCGAGAAGCGGTATTATTAGGGATATTCTGAACATGAATTCCTAACTAAGGTGGGCCATGGCTGTAGTCACGTCCTTGGCCTGTAGCTTCCTTAACAAGGTCAATGTTTACCTTACGTGAGGCCATCTATAGTCATTTTGCATCTTACATAACATACCCTTGGAATGTCAGAGCAATCCCTTCTTCCCGACCCCCTGGATACCCACTGCACCAGAGCAGGAAACTAGAATTCCTCATTGTTATCTTGTTCCCTGATTCGCATATAAAATGCTATTAACTATCCTGTACACACCACTGTGAAAGTAGCATGTTTCTCTTCAATTTACTTTTTGTCCAGTCTCAGAGATTTCCCTGCTTTGTTTTCTCCCATCCCCTTAATCTACCACCAATGAAATTCATGTAACCCTCCTTCTTTGATTTTAATTTATGAAATAAGTTGCAAAACTGCCATTTTTCTGGAGCATTTTCTCAATTCTTTGAGAATTTTGCTTTCCCTGCAATTGTCAGTTTGGCTCAAATAAACTTATAAGCTTTCTGTTAGGTTGGATATTTTTTTGTTGACATGCACATATTAAAAAAAAAAAGAATTGTGTGTGTGTGGGGGGACCAGGATGGCTCAGTGGGTTAAGCGCTCACTTTGCAGTCCCAGGGACCAAGGATCGAATCCCAGCCCTGGCCCATGCAGACCCATATGCTGAACTGGGGAGTTCCCCCAGTTCTCACTGGGGTGAGGCCCTGGCCCAGTTCGTGCCCTGTGTAGCCCTACACCCACCTGTGGAATGAAACCATGTGGAAAAACCAATGATGTGCAACTATGGAGACAGTTCTGGGCCCTCCCCCCTTGTCTCTGTCTCTGTCTCTCTCTCTCTCTATCAAAAACAGTAAAAATAAATCTTGAAAAAAAAAGTCTTGTTCTCAAATAAGCTTGAGTGGGGAGGAGACCAGACACAAATAACACAGGCCAAGGAAATGTGTAATAGAGGACAGAATGGAGAAGGCTCTTTTGCAGCTGAAGCTATTAGGGAACTTGAACTTGGCCTTAGCGGTCAAATGTTCTCCTGGTAAGTACATCTATGCTCTCAACACATATTTATGCAATGACCATGTGCCATGCACTGTGTTGGTAATGAGTATACAATGGTGAAGAAAGATATAGTCCATCTGTCTTCAAATTTACAGTTGGAAGAGGGGATAAGCATGAAACAAGTAATGACCAAGTAAAGCCAAAATAAAATTATCTCACGAATGCTCAGCTGCTTCTTAGAGTGAGAACTTTACATATTGTTGCTGTTGAAATAGGGGCTGAATCCACTGTTCTTCCTGAAGGCTGGCAAGGATGTAGGTCTTTTGTGAAACACATTTTAATTGGAAAATGATACCTTTAGAAAACCTCATAAACACTAGCTTTCTGCCAAAATTTACTTTTTAGGCTTTTCTACTGCAAAAAAAAAAAAAAAAAGAAGAGGAGACAGGGAAACTCTTCAAGGTTTGCCTTTACAATTGCTGTACTTTGATCATTTTACTATTAGAGCCTTTCTTTGATATTGTGGCTGATTATGTAAGTAAGTCTGGAAAGTATTTAGTAATTCTCATTGGTCTAGTATATTATGCCATGCATTATTGGCCTCTTCCCATGAACAATAAAATGTGAAAGTCTGTATCATTACCCATAGTGTCTTATTTAGTACCATTATTTATAGTATCTCATTCCTACTATAGAAACCCCTTCGTACTCCTGGATGATGAGTTATGGATGCACTGCAGTGAAATTGTGTTTTAAAATAACTGTCAAAGCCAGGAGCCTTACACTTGAATGCCTAACCTCTCACAATACCTGAGGCGCTTTTCTTTCAGGATGCTTCATTAGTGTGTGTATATTATTTCCATTACACCGCTCTCAGCACTAATATATTAGTTTTTGATTCACATAATTTGCAGCACAAGTTTACCTCATAAAGTAATTTGAGCATATCCCTTCTGTAAACTTCGTTAACTGTATTATCTATATTTATGGGTGGTGGTATAGTGTGAAGTCAAAGCCAAATATAATATACAAAAATTTAATTCTGCATTGGCCCTGGAGACCATTCTTTAAGTTCAACATTGTGCATTAGCCTGATGAAAATGAAACGGCTTTCATTAAAACTAGGACTGGAACTTGGAAACTTCTCTTGGCCACAAGGAACCTCCAAGGTGCCTCAAGGTGTCTCAGAAAAAAATTCTGAAGCTTGTCCCTCAGATCCTCAGAGCCTGTGATTCATGGGTATTTGTGGGCTGTGAACTTCCTCCTGATGGGCTGTGAAGTAATACTTTTCATAAGGCAATGATGCAAATTTAGGTAGATTTTAACCCTCTCTATGTGTCACTAAAAACTGTGATCTATTTGTGTCATTACAGGACACAAAAATTAGGTGCTGGCTACCAGCTTCAGTATGTTTGCCTTTCTTTTTTATTTTTTTAATTCATTTTTTTTTTTTAAGTGCTGAATTCTTTCTCTTGAAAAGTGGGAGCCCACATTGTAGGTGGGTCGTAGGTCTTTTCATTGCCCTAAATGAGCCATCAGGAAAAACAGTTAAAAAATCATTCCCATGAAAATGCATTCAATTTCTTCCCGATCCAGTCTTGGCAACAGGTAGACCGATGAGCGTGTTTTCATTCCAGTACATTTTATTTCCTCTGGTCACCTTCTGATGAAGACGGGAAAAGCCAAAATGTGCATAGCTGGAGGGAAGTGTAGACATGGAAGCGAAGGGCCCCATTCATGGAAGTGGCTCTGTGAAAAGACTTTAAGATGCTGAGAACACAGACACTGTGTAGCAGGTTACAGCTCTTCATGTGCAAATTCAAGTCCCAGGCCCATCATATCTACCGTTCTTTGCAGTTTTATTCTTTCCTTAGCCTCAGCCATACCACCTCCCATACACAGGATCAGCCCACCCTCATTTTAGGAAGCCATCCTGATATGGCCCAGAGGGACTTGGGCAGCCTCATACTCTGATGTCTGTAGTCCATTACTTTTTAGCTTCTCATCGCGTTTTGCTGCTGATCTGTAAAGTGGGTCTTCTGTGTGCCTAGTGACTAGAGTCTTCTAGAACCCAGCTGCTCAAAGTGTGGCCAGGGACCAGCAGAGGGCAGCATGCTGTGGGATCCGATGAAAATGGAGCAGTGTTGGAATTTTGTCTGACCTTTCCGTATTATGGATTTGTTGAGAATAAGTCTCTTCCTTATTTGTATTGTGTTGGTCAGTAATGAAATCTGTATCATATAAAGAATTTATAATGCGCTGTTCACAAATTTGAAGTGTGTCATGCTCAACGGATGTCCGTTTCACTCCCATTGTTTTCAGTTTTGAAACATCAAAGTAGGCTGTTGTCTCTTTAAAGATTTTCAGTTTCTTTTTTCTCTTTTCCTTTTTTGTTTTCTTTTTGAGCTCCACATTCATATATTCTTTTGACATGATAATCTTGATTTGTACTAATTCTCAGTGATGGTCGTAGGTAGAATAATCCCCCTCTAAAGATCTCCATGTCGAAACCTTGGACCTTTTATGTGACAAAAGGGACTTTGCATATATGATTGAGGACCTTCAGATGGGATGATTAACACATATTATCCAGGTGGGCACAGTCCAATCACAAATCCTTAAAAGTGGAGAACTTTTCAGCTGCAGTCGAGATATATATATATAGAGAGATATCTATATCTCTCTCTATATATATGGAGAGAGAGAGAAAGAGAGAGAGAGAGAGAGAGAGAGAGAGGGAGAGAGAGAGAGAGAGAGAGAAAGAGAGAAAGAGGTGAGGCCCTGGAGTAAGGGTAGGGAAGATGTGAGGTGTGAACTCAACCAGGGATTGCTAGCTTTGACAATGAAGAGAAGGACCCCGTGAGCCAAGCAATGAGGCAGCCTCTAGCAGCTGGAAAAGGCTAGGCGAGGATTCTTTCCCAGAGCCTCCGGATTTAATGCAGTTCTGGATTCTATCCACTTGAGCTTCCGGCCCATAGGATGGAACGAGAATGAATTTGTGTTGTTTTAAGCCACTGAACTGTGGTGTTT
Source organism: Craseonycteris thonglongyai (assembly GCA_004027555.1). Classification (NCBI taxonomy): domain Eukaryota; kingdom Metazoa; phylum Chordata; class Mammalia; order Chiroptera; family Craseonycteridae; genus Craseonycteris; species Craseonycteris thonglongyai. Next base: position 4,448 of record PVKE010024437.1, on the reverse strand, counting down.
TGCTACAGTAGTAATAGAAAATGAATACTAAAGGATCAGACAAACACAATTACATTTAAAGGGTACATAATTGAGACACATTTTAATCTAAAATTTAAATGAAAGGAAATGTAAACATTTTTAAATAAAATTATTTTTCATGTATCTTTTAAAAGACCTAATAACATATTTATTAAATATTTCATACTATCATTTATTCAACATAAGTAAAAAAAATACAAATGATAATAAATAAATGTAAACATTTTTTAAATTATTTAAAGTTTTGAATTATTTGTTTATTTTTATAAATTTAATAAAACCTTAAGTATTTTCATAATCAGTGTTTATACTTCTCATCCAATTTCATCTTTCATCTAATTTCCAAAACCTCAATCATAATACACAGAAATTTAAGGCTCATAAGAAATAATCAGTATTGCAAAATTTTTCTTAAAAACGGACCAAATTCATAAGCACCTCCAGAATTGAGATTGGGAACATGAAAAGAAACAAGAAACTCCTGGGAAACTATATTTCATTATGCAAGTATCTGTTGCAATCCTTTGTCTGAAAGGAAGGATTTGACAGGTTAATTCATTTGCCTTTTCTACCTAAGCACTTCTGCCACTCAGACACTCCCCACCTAAGTCAGTGTTGGTTCCTGGTTTCAGCAGTGGTACCACCCACAAACTTGCTCTGCATTCCTTTTGTTTTGGAGTTATGAAGCAACATAGATATACAGAGAAGCTGGGGCCTGCATGCTGTGAATTGTGAAAGCCGGTGTTGATGGTTGTATTAGGTGCTGTTACTGAGCGTCCCCACGTGACAGAGGCTCTGTGGCTCCTCTGAGAAGTGTGTTTGTGTAAGTCTGCCATGTGCCAGCCCCTCTCAGGCCCCAGGCACAAAGGTGTGATGATGCCTTTGGTCTGGGCTTCAAGGCCCTACTGCAATATCCAATACACCGTCCTATCTTCCAGACCACGAAGAGTCATCGTCGCCAGCTTATTGGGCTCCAAGAGTGTTTTCTTCAGGGTTGAGTTGTATGAAACGTGGTCCCCATTTACGTACCTTAGTATCAGAGGTGGCGGGCTCCAGAAGGAGAGGAGGCGTTTAAGAAAACCCACTTCCTCATATCACAGTGAGTATGACTCACTTTACTGATAGTCTCCAGCATGGCATTTCTTGGACTTTGCCTTGTTGGCTCCACATTCTTGTGATTGAATATTTTTTTCCCCTTGACTTCCACAACGCAGTCATTCTTGAATTCCCCTTTCCCGGGGCTGCACGTGGTTATGGTATCTGCAGTGCTCTGCTGCATCTCTGTTGCCTCCACTGTCCCCAAGACTTCTCTGTGCCTTGTCATTTGGCCACATCCCAGTGGCTTTACTTCCTTATTATGCTGTGCTTATTTTCTCTGAGTTGAGAAGCAAGGGAGTCAAGAGAAGATCTTTGAGGCCTAAGTTTTCATTCTAGAGTTCCCACCCAGAGTTGGAACGAAAGCGGACGTTAACAGTTCCTGTAGCAAAAGAGAAGGGAAAGTACTATCCACACATGAGTCCACCACAGAGTTTTAGTGTAAATCAAGCTTGTGCGGCCCGTGGGCCGTATGTGGCCCAGGATGGCTTTGAATGCGGCCCAACACAAATTGGTAAACTTTCTTAAAGCATTATGAGGTTTTTTTTTGCAATTTTTTATTTTTCAGCTCATCAGCTATCTCGTTAGTGTGAGTGTATTGTGTGTGTGGTGCAAGACAATTCTTCCAACGTGGCCAAGAGAAGCCGGAAGATTACACACCTCCTGGTGTAAATGATCAAGCAAAGTGTAATAACTAACCCTGCTCCTTGAAGATCACTCATAATAAAGTCATATTTTATTACTTAGTGTTTATTTCAACAGGACTTGGTGATATTATGAAAATGCAGGGTGACGATTGTTCAAATATCATAAAGTAGATAACAGTGTGGCCGCAGCTCAACCATTACTAAGTATGTATGTTATACACCCTCTTGGTGCCCACTGTCTCTGCACTCAATTTGCATACTCCAGCCACAAGTCCCCTTTGCACAGTAAGAGGGATGTCTCGTGCCTTGCAGAACACGTCTGGGAAGATCAGTCTCAGTGAGCAAAAGAAACCCTTTCTCTAGACAGCTTCTGGGTGGACTGTCTCAGAAGAGCCCCGTGGAAACCCAGGCTCACCTGACCTGGAATCCACAGCTGGGCAGTGGGTGAGCGGTCAGCCCTCCCTTCGCTGTCCATGTGGGGTTCAGGAGAGGCAGGTATGATAGCATATCCAGATATTTGAAGAGCCCCGCAAAGGCGCTCCTAATTACCACTCGTGTTCCCAGCCGTAACCAGCAGTCTCATGAGCTAAGAGAAATAGAAGTCTCTCCACAAGTGAAACAGGAAGCGGTGAAAGAAAACTTCCTCCTTTTTTCTGAAAACAACAAAAACTTTTTTAAGCATCCGAGTTCTACAGTTTCTCCATTTTTTCTTTCTGTTCCTTTTCCTGTCTTACAACCTTATTAACATAACCGTAGGCTAACATGCTAAGACTGTTTTTAAAATGCAGTTAAAACATGGTGAACTGGGGAGACTTGCTTTTAAATGTAGTTGAAACATGAACTTGGCTGTCTGCCACACCCAATCCCCTTGGTTCTTCAGCAGCTCCAACCGTTTGATCCATATCTGTGGACCTAGCCATGTGGGCTTCTCCCGCATGAGCACTTACTTCATGGAAGCTTACTTTTTCAAGGACAGTGAGGCTGAGTCTAACACCACTGCTAGTGAGATGGCATCTTATGCAAATCATAAGGTAATCATGGGAGTGACATTCCATCACCTTTGCCGTACCCTCTGGTCCTGCCCATGCTCAAGGGATAGGATTATGCAACAGTGTAAATACCAAAGGACAGGGGTTATTGGTGTTACCTTAGGGTTTTCCTGCCATAATGACCTTGATGCTTGAAGATTATTTTGTGAAATCTTCCTCAATTTGGGTTTATATAGAATACCCCTCAATTTGGGTTTGTCTGATATTTTCTCCCATCCAAGTACTAACCAGGCCCAACCCTGCTTAGCTTCCGAGTGTCTGATATTTTCTAATGGTTTTAGTCCAGTAAAGAATCTTTTCTTAGACTATTATAGATATTGAATTGTTCTTGTTGCATTGTATCTAGTGGTGCATTATTTTAGTTTGTCCCATTGTGCATGCTTAATTTGATCATCGGCATTAAATGATATCTGCTAGGGCATTTCCAGTGTAAGTTACTCTTTTCCCTTTTGTAATGAGCGTTGTTTTTTGTGGAGAGGTACTTTAAAAGTGTTAATATACAAATATCCTATTTCTCCAACAATGAGAAACTGATTCCCATATTACTAGGTGAGTGACCCTGCATGTGACAAGCTTCCCATTGCTGCTGCGGTCTCCCACAAGCAAAGAGGGAAGTCATCTTAGGGGACAGTGTCTCACAATCTGCAACAGCACTGAAGGAAACATCTAGATTTGTCTATCTCTGTGGGCTGCCATCACCCTATCCAACATGTTATAATCCAAGCCATGAATCTGAAGCCCATGTTTTGACTAGTCTAATGTGTCATTTAATAGAAGCCACCTATCAGTTCTGAGTTACTTTGTCTTTAAGCCATTAGGGTGTAAATGGACGTCAAGGTAATTTTTAATATATATGTAAATTGTCTACTTCTAAAACAACTGCAGTATAAATTTGAGTAAGTGAAGAAAAGGGTTGAATGCAAGCAATATTTTGAAAATAATGTCAGGAAAGAGGCTGTACAAATGATACGTGACATTCAGTGAATTTGAATATAGTTTATATGAAGACACTTTCAATGAAATTATTGTCACTGAAAATTTTCTGGGGCTGCTATGCATGAAGTAATACATAGAACAGAGAAGGAAAATAAGATTTTATTGTAGGTGGTTAAACTATGTAAAAGGTCACACAGTTTTCCTTTAGAGAGCTTTTATTCGGCAAATTTTATATAAAAGTTGATTGTATTTTTTACTGAATTCATTTATACTCAGCAAAGTGACTTAATTTCAACGTGATTGAAATGTTTAGTTTTTTGGGTTTTTTTGATGCAAAAATAACACAATTTATTCACTATTTAAATCTAGGTTTATTAACTACATGTGCTGTCTTATATTTATATCTGTAGTGTGACATGCTAAAATAAACCACAAAAACCCTAATTTTTGCTAGTTTTAATCACCGTGAAATCTTTATTAGCGTTTGATTTCCTGAATCTTATAATCAATTATTTCTTTTTAAAGGAACAATGTTGCACAGGAAAATGTCCTAAAAGATGTTAATAGGGGAAGTCGGGATGGCTCAGTGGGTTGGGCGCTCACTTTGCATCCCCTGGGACCAAGGATCGAGTCCCGGCCCCAGCCCGTGTGGACCCATATGCTGAACTGGGGAGTGCCCCCAGTTCAGTTCTCACCATGG
>PVKE010024436.1:0-23807 GCA_004027555.1 Craseonycteris thonglongyai | reverse complement strand
TCATTTTATTTCAGAGCATCGTGGGCAAAAAAAACAACAACTTACCTTGGGGGCCGCATGCAGCCCGCGGGCCACCAGTTTGACACCCCTGATCTAGGCCAACCTAATGGACCCGAAGGTGTGGGACAATTACACGTGTGCAGCTGTTATCTAGGGGAAATGTCGGAAAGTTGGACTTATTTGAAAACCATATATCTGACAATAGACTTGTATCTAGAATATACAAAGAACTCTCAGAACTCAGTGGCAAGAAAATAAACAACCCTGTATAAAAATGGGCAAAAAGGCTTGAACAGACATGTTACCAAAGAGGATGTACAGATGGAAAAGGAGCAGATGAAATGTTGCTGAACATCATTAGCCACGAGGGGAACACACATGTTAACCAGGATGGGATACCACATGTCCATCAGAAGGGCTAAACCAGTACGTACTGACAATACCAAGTGCTCACAGGACGTAGAGCAACTGGAACGCTCATTCACTGCTGATGCGAGTATAAAATGGACCGACCAGTCTAGAACACAGCTTGATAGTTACTTGAAAAGATAGGATAAGATCCCCTCAAAGATGCTCACGCCCTAATCCCCAGGTCCTATGACAGCATCACTTTCAAAGGCAGAAAGGGACTTTGCAGATGTGACTGAGGGGCTGGCTTTGAAATGGTGATGCCGTCCTGGATTATCCAGGTGGGCCCAATCGAATCACGAGTCCTTCAAGGGGACATCAGGTGTGACAATGGAACAGGGGTAGAAAGAGATGAAGTGAAGGCAGCTTGCCCAGCCATCGCTGGCTTTGAAGGTAGAAGACAGGACCATGAGCAGAAGAAGGAAACAGGGGCCTGAGTTCTTCAGCTCATGGAACTGAATCCCGCCAATAACAGGAAGAGCCTCCCAAGAGGCATGCAGCCTGCTGACGGTTTGGGGCTAGCCTGCTAAGACCCGTGCTGGGCTTCTGACCTACAGAACTGTGAGATAATACATTTGTGTTGCTTCAGCCATGAAGTGTGTGGTACATTGTTACAGCAGCAACAGAGAACGAGTGCACCACACAATCCAGCAATCCTACTTCTGAGCATTGCCCCCTGGGAGTGAACACCGAAGTTCATCCCAAAACCACTACACACATTTTATTTATTATCTTGTTAAACCTCGACTGAAAAGCAAACATTAATGCATGAGTGTTTACAGCAGCCTATTCATCATCAAAACTGGGAAAGAACCCAAATGACTTTCAAATAGGTGAATGAATTAACAAACTGTGGTCAACGGAATACTACTCAGTCATGAAATGAACAAACGGTTGCTACAGGCAACAACCTGGATGAATCTCAAAGGCATTCTGCTGAGTGAAAGAAGCCAGGCTCAGAAGATTGCACACTATATGATTATTTATATATCTTCTCAAAATATTATCGTTATAGAGAACGGGAGATGACTGTGGGGGGGTGGGGGGGGGCAGTTTCTGTCTATCAGAGGATGTCAGGAGGGATTTTGTGTGGTGATAAAACTGTCCTGTATGTTCATTATGGTAGTGGTCAAGTAAATGTATCAATGGAGGTGTCAAAGTTCATAGATTTGTAGACCCTCCAAAAAGTCCATTTCTGTCTTATTACTGAGAAGTATGAAATAAATAAACCAAAACAACGACAACCCAGCAATGAGCAGAAACAGACCTCAGCCCTGACACAACTTTCTGCTCTGCAGTCTGGGAATGTCCAATACTAAGTAGCGCACCACAAACACACTGGAGCAGGGGACACAGTCACTCTTTTAAAATTTGTGTCCCAGCATTCCCCTCAACATCTAAGAGTGGAAGGCATTCCTCAGGGGTTCTGGAGAGTTACTGAAGTCTTTCCTTCTCCCTGTAAAAGGGGGCAGGGTGGCTTCTATAAGCCTGTCTGTCAGAGCAGCTAATGGGGCTCATCTCAGCCTCTTGATGTAGGTGCAGGGTGACCAACCACCTTGGCTTTCCCAGGACTGGGATGTGGGACCTCCAACTTTAAAACTGGGAAAGTCCTAGGGAAACTGGGAAAAGTTGATAATCCTAACATGACTTGGGAAAGTCACGTAACCTATCTGAGCCTCAGTTCTATCATCTGCAAAACAGCAAGCATGCTTACTCTGATGACTTCACCAGGTTACCATGACATGAAAACTTTAAATTCTATATAAATGTGAGTTGGTGGTATTATTATTAACATTAAACCATGAGATTTTGGGGCAGTCTTAAAATGTACAACAAGTGGAAGTTATCAAAGGAAATCACGCAGTTGAAGTGAGTGTGTGAGTGTGTGTGTGTGTATCTGATGGCAAGCACTGTTAAAGTTGCAGTTTCAATTTTGTGACTATAAGAATACATGTATCCAAAAACGTAACCTTTGTTTTTGGCAACCTGCTCCTTGAGAAGTTTGAGTTATGTGGATCCCACAGCAGGCTAAGGCAGTGATTCTCAACCTTGGCTACACACTGGAATCATCTGGAGATCTTTAAGACATTGGTGCTTGGATCCTATGCCCAAAGGTTCAGATCTAATGGGTCTGGGGGTTGGGCTAGGCTTTGTGATTTTAAAATCTCTTCAGTAATTCTCACATGCAACTATGGGTCTCTAAATATATCAAGCCTGAGCATCACCCAGTGGGCCACTTGGAGGTTTGTTCCTCCTACGAACCAGGTGGGTCCAATGGTACACCCTCAGTGAGCTCACACAGAAAAGCCTCAGATATGCTGACTTCTGATCACAAGAAGACAACAACGCACCTCTATAAATAACTAACAGTGATACAGTTTCTCAGAGTAGTTAATACTGCCATTATTCTTGTTTTTCTTATTTAAAGGGGGCAGTTCTGGATGAGGGGATTACATTAGTTTGCTAGGACTGCTGGAATGAAATACCACAGACTAAATGGCTTAAACAATGAATTATAGTCTCATAGGGTCCAGAGACTGGAGCCCAGAGAGAGGGCTTGGTAGGGCCATGCTTCCTCGAAGGGCACTGGAGAAGCTTCTGTTCTTGACTTCTCTCCTAGCTTCAGGTAGATCTCTGGCTTGTGGAAACATAACCCCAGTCTTCACAGAGTCTTCTCCTTGTGTGTCTGCCTGTCTCCAAATTTCCCCTCTTCAGTCCTTATATTGGATTAAGGCCCACCCTTAAATGACTTCATTTTAACATGATTACCTTTGTAAAGAGCCTATCTTCAAAAAGGTTACGTGCTGAGGTACTGGGAGTTAGAACTCAACATACAAAAAAAAATTATTTGGTGGGGGGAGACATAATTCAACCCATTACATGAGAGCAGTTACAATTTCCATGCTCATGACACCATGTATCTTACTATGTGTGTTCAGATAGATGATGACACACCATGATGGGACATGGTCAAGCGGGACTGAGTCCAATCTAGTGCCCAGCAGGAAGGCGTTCTCTGGTCAGCAAAGGACATCCACCAGGGGGGACTAATTCAAGGTTATGTCTTGTTGGTAAGAATTTTGTAAGAGATGATATTTAAAAAAAATCATCTGCAGGGAAAGCTGGGATGGCTCAGCGAGTTAAGCGCTCGCTTTGAAGCCCCGGGGACCGAGGATCGAATCCCGGCCCCGGCCCATGTGGACCCACGTGCTGAACTGGGGTGTGCCCCCAGTTCAGTTCTTGCCCGGACCTATGTGGGAGGCTCCGACACAGTTCCTGCCCTGCGCAGCCCTGCGCCCACCTCTGGAGTGAAACTATATGGAAAACTAATGTCAACTATGGAGACTGCTCTGGGCCCTCCCCCTTCTCTCTGTCTCTCTCTGTCTCTGTATCTCTGTCAAAAATCAATAAAATAAATCTTAAAAAAAAAAATCATCTGCAGGCAAAATAAGAATTGTTTGAAGGAGTTAGTGATTTCCCCCTCAATAGGAATATCCAAGCAAAGCCTTGAATAGGTATTGGCTGGGATTGCTTTAAAAGGTACTTTCATTTGAAAGACAGACTAGAGGAACTTAAAAGTTCATACTGACTCTAGGATTTTGTGCTTCCTGCAAAGACATTACTCCAAGGCTCACCTAATGTTCTGGGGGCACAATCTGCACCAGGCACTGTGTCCAAAGGAAGAACACTCCAGATCTGGCTGTAGGTACAAAGAGTTAATGTGAGAAGCCTTATGATGTTTCCACTCTGTTAGAATCCATTGCTATTTTTACTGCCCAAATGTTTCCAGTGGAGAGAAAATAGGTCCCGGATCTTTAACAATGACAAGATATAGATGGCAAACTTGGAAGCCCTGCACTTTACTCAATGACACTGCTCAAAAATATTTAAATTGACATCCATAATAGCAGCAAAGGCCCCAGTCTCTGCCACCAAACCTGGTCCTCCCCAGAGAATAAAAAAGAAAATATCACACCTGTGACAACTCTGGCATCTCCAGCAACAAAAAAAAAAAAAAAAGAAAGAAAAAATCCCAAATAAACATCAAATGCAGTGAATTTGACCACAGAAGTGAAGACATATATATATTAAATTCAAATCTGCTTTTTCCCTTTGTTTCCACAATAATCAATTTAATTATGAATAAAAAGGTCAGGCCTCATTCATGGACACGCCTAATTATTCATCTTCCCAGTGCCTATAATATTATGAATTTCACCAGATTGTATACAGAGTTGTAAAGCAAAAGTCTAAAAAATGTAAGGGGAAACATGTAGTGTTTCTTATAAAATACATGTTCATTGTAGAGAAAATGTAAAATACAGAAAAACATAATGAATACAATAGATATCACTAATAATGTCATCTAATATTTTCTTCGGGTCTTCTACGGTATTTACATCTAAAACACTATTGGTATCATAGTGTTTATAGACTTCTGTTTTCTTTTATTTCCACTTAATGTTATATTGTGATACTTTCTCTGGGCCATTAAATATTATTAAAGATTTTGCATCAGGTTAAATGCCATATTTTAATTAGATGTTATTCTGGGTTGAGGCACACATGTTTTAATTTTATCTTAAATAATGGTTCAGAAAATATTTTCAATCCAAATTTTTTTTTTTTTGGTGGGGGGAGGTGCTAAAATTGCAGCCATTTGAGAGGATAAATTCATAGACGTAGAACTATGGGAACAAGAAATCTGAACATTTTTAAGATTCTTTATAGATATTCTAAGATGTTTTCCAGAAAGTTTGTAGTGATTTATACATGCCCTAGAATATTTGAGAATACCTATGTCATGAAACTCAGCATAGAATATTATTGTGTTTTAAAAATACTTTATTTTTGTACTAAGTAATCAATAATTCTAGGGAATGTGCATATCACAGGTAAAAAGGTTTGTTTCCAATTTCTTTGGATTTGGCAAGGAACAAAGCACTGGAATAGATTACTGAGGAAGTCCGAACTGTCCACAGCATTATAAACATTCGTTTCCCAGAGCAAAGAATAGTTGTCTGACTTGGATAGCTTAGACATCAACTCCCCGAATATGGAGAGACAAACCACTTGATCTCATCCAAGTATTTTCTGTTAGGATTTTTAGGAAGAGCTTTTAAAATAGTTTTATTGAATTAAAGAATATTTCAGACAGGCCATTCTGTTTTTTATTTGGTCAGGAATTTCATCTTTAACTCAATTTAAAGGATGCTGTGGGATGAACGAGGCACAAGGAAATTTGATCACTACCATATTTCATCAATTCTGAGACACATTTTTCACATTGGTGTGTCTCTGAAGTTGGGATGCTCAGCAGATACAGCCAGAGCTCTTGATCTCTGGACTGCTCTCCTGAACGTCAGCTCTGTGTGCTCTCTGGCCAGCACCTGCCTCTGTTGGAGGACTGCAAGAACCCACGTTGCCTCCGCAGAGCTAAAAGCACCTGGAAACTTCCGGATCCCTCCCACAGGTAACCGAGGACAGCTCCCTGACCTCTGATCTGGGCAGCTGAGGCACTCACACTGTTTCTAGAGCTCCCCTGGGACAGAGCGGAAGTTACCCCCCTCACAACCATGGGCTTTGCCTGACACCACACCCTTATCTGTTTTCCCCCCTTCCCTTTGTGTTGGTCCTGTATCTCTATTTCCCTCCTGTTTTTGTGCTAATTCACACAAATACTCATCTCAGGGGAGACAGTATTACCAGACGTGTCTTACAATCGATGAGGTCTTACAGTTGCTGTTGGACAGGCAACCGTAATACGGTTTTGTCTTTGCCTGTGCATGCACGATGTTGGTTGTTTATCCTGTTCCACAAAAAGGCTGTTACTCCTTTAATTTTCAGTGAGCAAAGCACTTATGGGGCCATCTGAGTAAGAAAGAGGCATCCCCAATGTTGTCTACAAACCTTCTATTCAATCCTTTTGAAAAGATTGAAAAATGCTAACATCTAAACTGCAAAACAAATGTCAAAGACTTGAGGGAAAAAATCCCAGAGACAGTCATGGAGCAGTCCTCTAGGAAATGCTTCATTTTGATGGCAGAAAGGATGTTAATGTGAAAAAGGTGGACAGCACCTCTGACCCAAAAAAGAGATTCAAAAGAGTTCCATTCTAAATATATAGAGGTTTAGGAATAGTGCAATTTATTTGCATTTCATTTTCCTTTATATGTACACAGGATAAAGATACATGTTCCAAAAGCTCTTAGATTTACTTAAAGGGACATAAGACACATATTCAAAATTTTCTGTCATATTTTAAATGTCTTTATTCATAGTTAGGGATCCATAAAATAATGGTCTTATAATTGGAGTCTTAAATTTGGTGAAATACTAATCAGGAATATGGTACTCAAAGAGGCAGAAGGAATGTAATTAGGGAACAAGCTTAGCAATATTGGAAAAATTGAAGTAACTGCATAGACTTCTCACTGTCTCTGATTCATAGTAGGGGTTCTACCAGTTTGGTCATAGTCCTAAAATTTTATATACTTTAGTCTGTTAAATATTTCTTATGCCTTCAAAGTATGTGTATGCATATGATACACAAGGGCTGTCCAGAAAATATCCAGCTATTGTCATTATAACAAGAATGGGTACATGGCTGGATATTTTCTGGACAGTCCTCGTACATATACATACACATACATATAAAAATCACATACACACACCCTATTTCCTTCAGATTTTCCTTATGTTGAACACTTTTACCATTCAAAGGAGTACTCCATGCATTTAATTTGGTGCAAGCTTTTGAATTTTTTTGTGGTGATCACAAAACTATCTATAACTCATGAGATCACCATGCAAAAATAAAAAGCTGGCACTAGATTAAATGCATGGATTACTTCACAGAATGATAAAACTACTTGGTATATAGATCTGCCTACAAACATCTTTTCATATGGCATTCCAGAGAAACACATGACCTGAACTGTCTGTATCCCAAGGTAACTTTTTTATGCACCCAGTTTGTTTTGTCTTCCTGTTTTCCCTTCCCATATTTTGCTGATAAAAGATGAATTTGTCCACTGTGAAATAGCAACAGTCAAGCAACTCCAGTGGGCTTAGTTATAGATGGGATAATTTCTGCACATTCACAATACTGCAGCAACACACAGCTCCCTTGTGTCAAATCAATTCCTTAGCACCATGATTAATTAACCCATGAGAACAGAAGTTTGAGCGCTGTTGCCTTGAAATGCACTAACTTTGTATTTTGCTTTCAGGTTTTTTATCTCCATACCAAAATCATCCTGTTGTATTTTTTCCAAAACCTTGGGCAAATCAACAATGTGTGAGTATATGCTTTACCACCCCCACCCCCTCACTGCAATCACACTGTTTTATGGCCAAACGTATGCAGCATACATTCCTTCTTCAGCAAAATCCATTATATTGTTTTAACACTAGAATTGGTTAGTGTGGGAGCTTAAATTCTTACCCATTTTCTCTTTCATTCACTTTGTCTCTCCCTGCCAGAAGCAGGAAACAGCTAAAAGAGGTTTTGAAAATGACTCACTTTTTAAATTTATTCTGTAAATATTTGACTATTACTATGCTGTGTCTTGTGCAAGGGATACAAAATAATACATGGAATCAAAGTCTGGTAGGAGAGATACACACCTCCCTGTCCCACCGAAATTAATTGCGAATAGAATGTGATAGAGGCTTTGTTGAGAGATTTGATCAGGTGGGGGTTGGGGTAGGATTTTAGAGAGTGGCCCCTCTTAGTTAACCTCACCCTCCAGAGTTCTGGATAAAAACACCCCAAGGCAACAGCAGACAAATAAGAAACAACTGACTGAGTCAGTTACCTATCTTCTCATTTACCTCCCAGTGCCACCTGATTTACTTGCCAGCTGCTGGAGACTTGGGACAGCCACAGTGAGCAAGATGTGACGCTGGCTTTAACCAGAGATGTGATTTGTGTTACCACACGGAGAAAGGAAGCACAAATGAAAGGACAGGACCAGATTTCAAGCCTTCCAGACTCAGTAACCCAGCTCACTAGGTAAAAATAAAGTCACGTCTGGGTGGTGAGCACATAGTGCGATGTATAGACAATGTAATGTAGATTTGTACACCTGGAAACTATGTAATCTATATCAATTAATGTCACCCCAATAAATTTAACAACAACAACAACAACAACAAAACATATGACTTCACTCATAGGTGGAATATAAAACTGAAAGTAACAAAGAAACAAAAACTCATGGACACAGTCAATAGTTTAGTGGTTACCTGAGGGTAAGTGGGGAGGTGGGTGGGAGAACTGGGAAGGGAAGGAAACACATCAAATATACGGTGATGGAAAGAGAGCTGATTTTGGGTGGTGAGCACACAGTGCAATGCACAGATGATGTAGAGTTGTACACCTGGAAACTAAGTTGCTAACCAATGGCACCCTAATAAATGTAACAATAAAAAAAAAGAAAAAAAATCACAAATATAGTAGACTCTGTTTACTTGAACTCAAGCAACCATCAAACAAACAAACAAACAAACAAACAAACAAAAAACAAAACACCAAAAACTGAAGAAATACTACTCCATTTATCCAGCATGAGTGCCAGGTCACGGAGTCTACTATAAATGGAGTAACCTAGGTAACCTAGTGCTTTTCTGGACAAGCAGGTCAGCGAGTCCTCTTGGGGTGCAAGTTCTTGTTCCACTGCTCCCACGTGGAAAGAGGGGCTGGGCACGCAGGAAAGAATGTGGAGGTGGCCTCTCTAGAGCGCCAATGTGGAGCATGGAGAAGGTAGCATGTGTCAAGATCCTCACAGAAGAGGTGACTCAGGAGTGCTGTCTTGAAGGATGAGAAGGATCTGATGAGCAAAGGAGGCAGGAGGCATTCCCAAGCTAGGGGAACAAACAGCCTAGTTGAGTGATTGGTGGGGGTGAAACATGAGGCTGAAGAGAAAGCAGAAGGGGTCAGATAATGACAAGCACTAGGGAACCACCGAAGATTAGCAGGAGGGCAACCGAACTACATCTGTGTTTCAGGAAGATAATTCTGACAGAAATATGGTGGGTAGATTGATGAGGACAGGCGTGGTAGAGAGGAAGGAAGGCATACTGCCTATACTGCAATTATCCACGTAATAAATGAGAAATGCCTGAAAAACAAATAGGTAGGTTTTACATTGAACAGACAAATGCAAATGTATTTAAGGATGTTCTAGAAACAGTACACATGTTGCACTTTTTTCCAAACTCACTGAACATGTAAGTCACTGCCTGAGAATATACAGGCAGAGACAGGCCAGAAGTGTTACTCTACAGGAAACATCAGGAGCAGGGAATACATGATCTTGACCAACACTAATCACAGCCCACTTGCATTTCACATCATTCTTTGGAGTCACTGTTGAATTCTGAGAGGCTTATTTTGCCCAGGCACTCTGGGTTTGGATGGTCTAATGTCATTGTCCAAACTGGGTGCATTGTGAGACCATTGGGATTGAATGAAAAAAATAAATCCTTACTCAGGACCAGCAGACCTCCCTGCTACTCCCATAATCCTTTTGGGTTCATGAAAATTAATCTGATTTTCCAATGTGGATGTTCGGCTGGAGCAAGCTCATTGAAGTTGGCCAAGGCCCCATCTCCCTAGATGCACCATGCCATCATTTTCCTCCTAGGAGACAATGAGGAGTGGTTCCCCTCTGCTCTCAGAACTAACAAATACAATTGGCATTTTGCAGCTTGCAGGAAGGTGGGGTACTTTCTCTGAGCTCCAGCAGCATTTTTGGTCTTTTTTCCCTCCCATAGCCAGGAGTATTATTTTCAAGACAGGGAATAGGGAAGCCTTGCTCTTCCTCATTATGTGTGCTGTCAAAACTTTCCTCTAAATCATGAATCCTTTCCAGTTCCCTAAGGAGCCAGACTTTTAAAACTCAAGGAGCATGTGTTCTTCTGCTTCCTGCTGTCACACCTCTTCCTGGAGGTAGCGGACACGAAATGGCCTAGAAGTTCAAATGTGGGATAAAGAAGGGGGAGAAAGAAAAGAAATGGAAAAGCTTTGGTTCATTTGAGCTGAATGTCCTTTGCATTAAATATAAATCACTTGGGGGCTGAGATCACAAAGTGTTGGGTATTGTATTCCTCATACTGAGCAAAGTGTCTGGCAGCTGGTAGCCCTCAATAAGTGCCTAAGTGAATAAATGAATACAAAGGCTTAAGAGTTAAGCTGGTAACTAAGTCTTAGTTAGGCACCCAGCATTACACATTTAGTGTGGCAAGTATGCATTGAACACCTATTATGTGACAGGCACTGTGCTAGACTTTGAGGATATAATGGTGAATAAGACAGATGAATGCCTGTCCTCACTCCCATCAACACTTCTATTATTAAGGAAGACAAATAAAACATCATTACAAACTGATAAATAATGTAAAATAAATAAATAGGGTAGTTAATAAAAATCATTTGGTGATGGGGGAATGGGAATGGGGTGGGGGTGGGGGGGTCCAAGCTATTCATTTGATTGCACTTTCCCTCAGAGCCCCTATCCTAAGATTTAAAAAAAAATAAAGTTAACAGGATGCTGGAATGGCTCAGCGGCTGAGCTCTTGCCTTGTAATCGTGAGGTCTGCAGTTCAATTCCCAGCCCTGACCCGTGTAAACCCATATGTTGAACTGTGGCACAACTGGTAGGCACCTGGATGGCATAGCAGCGAAGATTCTCGCCTGCCATGCGGGAAGCCCCCAGTTCAGTTCTCACCCCAAATGGCTCCACATCCACCTGTGTGGAATGAAACCATGTCACAACTCATGATGTATAACTATGGAGACTGATCTGGGCTCTCTCTCTCTCTCACAACTTCTCTCAAAAAACAATAAAATAAATCTTAAAAAAGAAAGTTAACAATAGTATTAGTTAAATGTAAAAAGTCATATGAAAAAAGCAAATATGGAACTGCATTTAATATTTACATAATGCCCATGCAGGCACAATGATACTACATGTGGATAGTTAAACATCTTGGGTATTCTATTTCCAAAGTTAAACTCCACAGGCATATTGTTTAAAGTTCTTTTCATGTGCTAAAAAGTTATATGCAATAGCTTATGTAAGTTGTTTTAATATTAGTTCAGTACTTTCTGTTCTATACAGTGTAAAATTCAAGTTTGTTGACCCTTGAAAAAGTCGCACTACACTTCTCAAAGAGAAAAATGTCCCATTTGAAAACACTTTATGAAAGTATAACTTGACTGTATTTTCACAGCTGCTTTGCATTCATTATTGGAGAGGTCCTTCATACAGTATGTTTCCTTTTATTTCTTGTCAAGGGGTGTTAATATTATTTTGCAATTACTCAAATTTAAGAGAATGATAAAGGGCCTCTCTTCAGAGGTTTTTATTAAATAAACCCCTAACTCTTTACTTTGAAAGAAAAAAACAAAAGGTTTTTGAGAAAAAAGAAAAGAAAGGGCAAAGGTTTTAATTACGAGTGTCTTGTTCTGGGAATCAGTGCTGTTCTGCTGGTAACTTCAAGACCTTGCACTTGTCTGCATGTAGCAGGTGCTCAGGAAAAGGATGCTGAGTTGAACTGGGCTGGGAAGAGGGAGGGGATTACTATTCCCCTTCTACAAATGGGAAAAATTGAGACTCAAAGAACTTGTAGTTGTGTTTGTATTACGTCTTGCATTTTTCCAAGCACTCTCACTCAGGTAAGCTCATTTGGTTTTCATTACCGTTATATATAAAGTAGGAAAGGTAAAGATTTTCAGGGATGATGTGTGTGATATACAGTGAATTTATCACTTCTAGACTCACCTCTATACAGTGAGTCTGTCGCTGCTGCTAAAAGACAACTAAAATCTAATGATGAAAAAGTTCAGGTCTTTAGGCAATGATAGAGAAGTTACTGTTCTAAGGACAAAAACATCAGAAAAGTGATTAGCAGGCTTAAGAATCCCCCTCCCCCCTAAAAAAAAAAAGGCCTGTAATACGGAGTAAAGAAGCTCCCATATACTATCAGTGGTATGTAAATTGGTTCTATTTTTATGGAGGAAAATTTATGACTATCCACCAAAATTAAAATGAACATATCTTGTTGACATATCAATGTGCTTTTATAACTGTATCCCCACTATAGACATATTGGTACAAGAGTGCATAGCTATGAGGAAAAGCAATTAATGAATATAATGTGAATCACTGTGATATAGTTAACAGAAGAAAACTTAACACAGCCTAAGTGTTCATCACTAGATCGCTGGCTATACAAATTATGAGTTATCTGGGTAGTATTTTGTGCAGACATTTGAAATATAACATGAATCTATGCATTCATGTGAAAAAAAATGACCACAATATATTAAGTCAAAAGAAGGCTGCTTAACAGTATGATTTCCTTCGAGTGAAAATATTTATCAAATATCAGTGATGGCTACTTCTGGAAATTGAGATGTGCTATTTTTTTTTACTTTATTCAATACTATATTATTTGATTTTTTTAATGCAAACATTGTTTTTAAAATTAAACAATTTAAGCGACACTGCACAATTCTGGCCATGTGAGCAGCTGTAACAGCAAGCAGAACCCAGGAGTGGCTAGCTACTTGCCCTGCTTCACACAGTGCCTAACAACATGCCTTGGTGCTCAGGAAATACAGTGGACTCTCAGTTAACCAGCACACATGGGGATTAGCAGATGCTAGATAAACGTAAGCAGACTCTGTTAACCAGCAAAATCTGGTTAATGCCGTCTACTGTATTTTGAGAAAGAATAAGATTGGCTAAAGCTGATCACTCTAATAGAGTGAGATCCAAGAACAGAAGAACATTGGGATGTCCTAACCCTAAAATCTGAGTTGGTAGGTCAATGGAGAAGAGTATACAATGACCGCATTGATAGGGTTGATTTACATTAAGGGAAGCCTGGCTATGTAAATGTCTGCTCAGCAAAAAAACAATCTGGGGGTTCTGTTGGCAATGGGAAAGATTCTTAGGGAATCCCCATCACATGTCTCTTTCTGCATCTTGTGGGATATTTATCTGTTGGTTTAGAGGCCACAGAAGCAGAGGGGGAATCTCAGACAATGCCCAAGTGGTCCAGCCAATTCAGACCCCGAATCTCCTCAGCTACATTCCCATAGCAAGCGGTTCGGATCAATTGATCACTGCCTGGGGCAGTGTTTCCACTTTCTCCTGGTCACTAACTACCAGAAAGTTCCCTATTGCACTGAACTGGAATCTGCGTCTTCGTAAACCTGACCCACGGACACCAGCTCTGTCCCAGCATCGCACACAACGAGATCGGAGCAGTTCTGCTCAGATCCAGCCATACACCCGGCTTCTACGCGTAAGTGCTGTGGACCGGAAGGCAAAGATGAGCAACTCTCTAAGCTGGTTTCTTCTTTACAAAATGGGGCAAGTATAGCTCCTCCCTCATGGGTTGTTTTAAGGAGATAATGACATAATTAATATATGCAGTAAAATGTGTGCCTGAGGACTTTGATCTCATGTGGCTCTAATGTCCCCTCTGCCTCTCCTCACTAGAAACCAATTAGAAAAACACACCCAGAGGCGGAGAGAAATTTCATACCATGCATTTGGCAACAACAAAACGTCTGTTCTTACAATTATAGATACTAACTTATGGCGGGAACTTCGGGTGTTTGAGAAGCTATCTCACTAACCTCTGGGGGATACAAGGAAAGAGTTCTGCCAAGGGCTTCTCTCAAAACTTACCCCAGGAGCTTCCTAGTATTCAAAAAGCTGTCAGGTGAAACGCAAGTCTTCTCCTGCCATTCTGAAACTTAGCTCAGGGCTAAGGACTGCCTGTCAGCCTGGATTTGACCTTATGTAGTCAGTCAAGACATAAATCATAAATCCTCCGTATGTTCAGGAATGTGCGGGTCATTGCCATGTATTCATATAGTTACAATATCCATCTATATCATACGCCACATGGAATTCAGTACACGGAGACTGAGGGTCTAGGTCTAATGTCAACCTGGCCACTGACTCACTGTGTGAATTCAGTACTGCCGACGCTCACGCCACATCTAAGGGCTCCAGTGCTGCGCTGCTTTCACTGGGCGCTGGGCCTTTGTCTTGTTTCAAGCAAAGCAGCAACATTAAACAAAAAATTGTTGTCTGTACTGGGATTCTGCATAAGAATTCATTTGAAAAATGAGTCTTTTTCACCAAAACAGTGTTTGAAAATCACTGAATCAGATGATCCTCAAGGTTCCTTCTAGAACCTCAGAGTTCAGAGCTCTGTTTTGTACTTGAGTATCAGAGGTGGGGAGGAAGAGAGAGTGAGAGGAGGGAAGAAAGAGGAGACTAAGAGAAGGAGGAGTATTGGTGGTGGGAGTGGGGAGAAAAGAATAGGTCAGAGTGACAGACAGTAGCTTCTCAGTATTCCCAGGTGTGCTTTGAGAACAGGTACCCTGATTGATTCTTGTCCACTTTCTTTTTAAGTGTATTACCTAAAAATATAATAGTAGATAAGAACAAGTACCTTTTTATTACTCAGAGGGTAGCTAATGCCCAGGACATTTAAAATGACCCCCCAACCCTACCCCATTTCCGCCCCGGGTCTGTCATGAAACTGAGAGAAAATCTTTAACATTCCAAGTTCATGGTTCATTCCTGCCAGAAAACTGCCTAGTAGCACCCTTATAATAAGATCAAAAGTGTAATGAGTTTGGAGGGTGCTATCAGCCATAATCAGGTCAGTCTTGAGCTCATAGCAGAAGAGTTCAGAGTCCCCCTTTTGACACAATGGAGATTCTGGATGCCCCTCTTCTCACCAGCTCCCTCCAAATACCCGCTCAGGCCAGGGCCACCTCAGCAGGGCCGATCCCTAATGTGAACCAGACCCTTTACCTTGGAAAGATGTGAGAGGCTGCAAGAAGCCTGCTGAAATATCACAAGACCATGCTCCTACCTGGTGAGGGTTTGTGGGTAGAGAAGGGGGTGAGGCCTCTGGGAGAACAGTGGGGTGATGTGGGGGCCATGTTTAACTGAGGGGTGCCTCCTGAATCTGTGGCCACTGGAGTGCACAGCTGCAGCGCTCAGCTGCATCAACAGAGACGAGGTGCCCTGTGCGCGGGGCTGTGACCTCTCTCTCTGCTGAACAGCGGGCGCCGTAGAGGCCTGGGCATGGTACCAGAGGACTTAGCCACGGGCCTCAGCTCCAGGACAAGGTGCCTCATTTCTCTGAATTACGACTTCCCTCCCTGCAGAACAAGGGTAAAAATCATCCACTGGATGTGCCTCATAGGCCTGTGGTATAGTTTAAATAAAACAGGGTCTGAAAAGCATTCTGTAAATTAGAAAGCTTCTTAAAAATGTAGCCTGTATTCAGTAGCCTACGAGATAGCTGTGTGTGATCTTTAAAAAAGAAAACCCAGACTTTTCTTCCATCACTTCCCTAAGATACAAATAAAAAAGGTTAGTGAATTATCAGATAAGTGAAGTGCTTCCTTGTATTCACATAACTTTCCAACGTGTCTTCGTTATAAAAATCATTGTATGAGATCTATAGAGAACTGTATATGAAATCACAAATAGCTAATTAGGTATGAAAAAGTACATATACATGATATAAAAATCAAACTATATATCATTTCAAAAACTATGACTAGATGATTCTTAAAGAACTACTGTAGTGGTAATTGAGCTTATAAATGTATACAGTAATATCAAAAAGTTGTACAAAAATAGGTTAAATCCAGAGTCTCCATTTCACAGCTTTGACAAGTATTGTGTTTTACTCCTGTTTTAGACCCTTGAGTCTCAGAGTCCTGACGTAGACTGAGAGGCTAGAAGACGACGAAGCGCAGCTTCCGATGGGAAACTACTAACTCCTCGGGTCAGGCAGCTCTCGGGAGCACTCCTCTTCGGTCTCCTCTGAGCAAGACAGGGTCAGCGCACTCATCACAGGATGCATCCAGGAGGTGGTCTGTGTCACGTGACTTGAGAAGAAGAAGGAATGCAATTACAATCTGGAAGACCATCCTCTACCCAGCCATGCAAGTACTGATCTTAGTGACACGGCTTCTACCCTGCTGCCATCCCTGGAAGATAGGAAGTAACTGGAACTGGATCCAATCATTTCAATAAGTCTTAGACACGTTTGAAGGTTCAACAAAAATCCTTTCTTTCTTTCTTCCTTGGTAAAAAGAAATACAGGAGAATGCTTCAGCTTTGATTCCTCACTTTTCCTTACCTGACATTCATTTATTTACTTAGCCAGCAAGTCCTGTGGCCCTTCCTTCCTTTTCCTATAGCCTGAGTCACAGAAATTGCTTGTCTCTCTGGCTAGGTTCTAGTCCTCTTCTAATTCATGCTCCACTCAAGCCAAGAGATCTTTCTCATGAAAAATTACACACCATTGTTCACCTGCTAAAATTTCAGTAACAACCAATGCCCTCTGGATCAAACACATACTCCATTGCAGGGGTGTCCAACCTTTTGGCTTCCCTGGGCCACACTGGAAGAATAATTGTCTTGGGCCACACAGAAAATACACTAACACTAACAATAGCTGATGAGCTAAACAATAAAATTGCAAAACAATCTCATAATGTTTTAAGAAAGTTTACGAACTTGTGTTGGGCCGCATTAAAGCCAATGTTTTAAGAAAGTTTACGAACTTGTCCTTAGAGCACAGGTTGAACAAGCCTGACCTACAGTATGAAGCACCTTTTTCTTTTATCTGCTTTGGCAAGACTTTCCCCAGCTACAGTCTTCCTCCCGCCCGTCTCGTTACTCTAGCTAACTCATATGAACTCTAAAGCAGTGGTTCCCAACCTTTTTCCACTTGTGTACTCCTTTTAAATCCATTTCTCTAAATTGTAGCCCTTGTTTTTAAAACAGCTGTTTTTAAATACTGACACTTTTGCTCAGTGCCTATCTTAATGTAAAATAGTGAAAATGAGGTCATGAGTTCGCAGAGAAAAATTACTGCACTAAAAGTACAAACCACAGATTTAATTTTACAATATTCATAATTAACAAAGTTAAATATTGCTACCGATCTTCTTTCATGTACCCCAAATGGCCCAGCATGCACCCCTAGGGGTATGCGTACCACGGCTTGGAAACTGATGCTCTAAAGAACCAAAACTTCCTCAAGATTCCTCCAATTTGTGCCCAAGTCCTCACCTTCTATTACACGATATTATAAATGCCTATTTATTTTTAAGCCTTCTTAGTGCAAATGAAGCTCCTTGAGGACAGGGGCTATGTTTTCTTATCTCTGAATCTGTGGTGTCTAACATGTTTTCAGAACAAATGACTATGCATTTCAGGGAAAAAGACAAGCAAGGGTAAGGAAGGACATACACAAGATATGGTGAAACATCACAAAGCATGCCCTGGCCCAGAAGACGGTGTTCTCAGACCTGGTGTCCACTCCCAGCCCTCAGCTGGATGGATCTCCGGCACCCTTCGCCATCAGCCCTGCTCCTGAGCGCTGGACAGACAGCTTCTGAACTAGGATGATTTGTTTCTTTTCCTTGGATACTCCTTCTAGCCCTGGTTTGCCCCACTGCCCTCACCCCCCGCCTTCCTAGCTCAGTTTGCCCCTGCCCCCCCACCGTCCTCTCCAAATTCAACCTTAGAAGCAGTATCATGTCTTAGAGCAAGTCCTTCTGAGGGCTGGCACTTACGAGGAACAAATAAGACGTGGATCTGAAAGCATCTCCTACACTACAGGATAATGTTTTTCAAGGTCTGTTCCAAGGGTTTTTAATAAATGTTATGTGAGGAAGAGAATTTTATGGTCAAACGAGTTTGAGATACACTAGGTTAAACACAGTTAAGTAGATTGCTTTACTGTAGGATTTCCCAGAACCTTTAATATACTACTGTGTTCCATGACCCTCCAAGAGTGTGCGATATTTCCCAAGCTAACATGCCCCTAGTAACACATGAGGGACTATTGTTCTATAGAGCACAATTTGGGAGTTACCATAAAACTGCACATGCTTTATTGGCTGTTGATGACAATAACTGAAAATGTTGGACTTAGTACAAACGGTCATTTCCACTGTCATTACCAGATTTGGTTTGTTTTCAATCCTATACTCTAACTTCTATCTCTAGCCCCCTATACAAACTGTTCAACTTTTCTGTTTAAGTATTAAAAATGCATCTTTCCATGGATCACTGATAGTTTCACGATTGCACAAAAGAGTTGAAGTTGTTTAAGAATCAAGGTGAAGGTGGTAGGGCCTGGAAAGCTTCAATTTCAAAACCTCAGTGTGGCTAAGTGGTGCAAAGAATCATTCTCCTGATAGTAATCCACATTACTATTATCTCTAACACGGTTTAATGGAATTTCTAATAATGGAAGCTAACCAGACTAACGCACTTGATTCTGCACAGGTTAACTTCATTTCAAGGCCTTTATAAAGCTGGAAAGCTGCCTACACTGAAAGTGGTTTTAAATAAATACTAATGAGTGTAACATAAGCGGCTAGAATGAACTGCAAGGTGAAATGAGGACACAGTACATGTTTAAAACTAAAAGGAAAAAGCTTGATGAAAAAGGTTTTACTAATTTTAAAATCTTGGTGTAAATATATACTTTAATGTTTATCAGCACATTTACAACACGTTAGTCTAAAGAAGAGATCAATCCTATCTCCTCTGTAATGCTCCCTGAGGAGGGTGGGAAGAAAAACAGGAACAGTT
Organism: Craseonycteris thonglongyai; assembly: GCA_004027555.1. NCBI lineage: Eukaryota > Metazoa > Chordata > Mammalia > Chiroptera > Craseonycteridae > Craseonycteris > Craseonycteris thonglongyai. Next base: position 4,731 of record PVKE010024436.1, on the reverse strand, counting down.
ACCTGAGGGATAAGTTCAGGTGCATGCTATCCTATTTGACTTAAAAATATATATATTCTCAATGCTTGAACTATTATAATTGACTATACATGAACATTCTGTTAAATTGATCATTTAAAATAATCAAAAGCAAAATGCCCATGAAACAAAGTAGTTATTACTCTGCACAATGAATATTACAAAGTTCCACCAGAAAGTCACCCTTCCGATAACCTTCATTAAGCACTTTGCAGCAAAAAATCAACATCTGATCTTACACCAAATACAAAAATACCATAAAGTATTTATAGATTAATCTTATGTTCACAATATGCTTTTCTGTACATTAAAAAAAAAACACACACCTAAATACTAAGAATGCAATGACAACAGCTACTCACTAGAAAAAATAAAACTTAAGCAACGGCAAGATAGTGCTCTCTGCCTCAAGTACACATTTTACCCAGGGTCTTTCATAAAAACCTCTGGAGTCAATGCTTCTAAAACTCAGGTGATGCATGTCAAGTGCTTGGCAATGAGTCACATTCATTAAATGATCATGGCTAACTTTATTGATCACTAGGGCTTTTCTGATTATTGTAAGAAAAACTTGGAATTCTTCCTTTGATTCTAGAATGGGGCATTTGTGGGTATACCATTCAATTTTATGTCCGAGTCAGCACTGTAACTAAAGAGCTTTGACATAATCGGTGTGATGAGATAATCCCAGATTTACTGGCTCGGAGAACATTCTAGTATTAGGAATATTTCCTCTCGGTTTGTGTGCATGGTAATTCAACTGAAAAGAGAGAGCATAAGTCATCTTTGTTGACTCTGTTTAATTGATAAAGACCACATGGTTCACAGAGTGAGATGCTGCTGCTTAGTATGAAAAATTTAAGGGTCTGAAAAGAAATGAGACTGACTATGAAACATGAAAATCTTTCATTTTTGAACACACAGTACCTCTCGCACATGTTCCTGTAATGTAGAGAATGTATCTGACCTGGTTTGGGGAGCAATCAATAGCAGTTCAGATAGATTTGAAAATCCAAAAAGCATACTACTACTTGCTTCTGAATAATTGCCAAATCATTGTTGGAAAACATTAATATTTGATTTGAGAAGATGACAGTGTTGAGTATTTTTCTCTTATAATAGTAAATTGAAAAAGACATATTTTAGGGCTTATTAAAAAAACCTAAGAGAACATGCTTTATGTTACTGGCAAAGAAATGTAAGTGAATTATTTACGTTTCATTATAATTATTCTCCTTATGTTTCTTACCTCCTAGCATACAAAATGCTTCCTTTCAAATTTAGGACAGCATGTTAAAAGTGGTTTAAAGATAAAAAGTGCACAGGTTTTATAAAAATTCATTCTTGTAACTGTCTCAAAGAGGTGCTTCTGTTAATCTTCCATTGTAGATGGAACTATTTGTATAGCACTGTGAATTCAGCAAAATTGCAAGTATTATTTTGTCACGTTTAAGATAAAGCTGCAGAATAATGAGCCAAAGTAACTCACTTCCAATGTCCTTTTTTTGTGGGGGGAAAGGGGGGTTGAGGAGGGAATAATCTTAGGCATATAACATAACATTCATATGAGCCAGAAAACTTGAACAAATTGTTAAATATGTGTTAATTCAATCTATTTCTGGCACCACAAACTTGCAAACACTAGAAAATTTTACAATTGGCCATAAACTACAAGTAATAATGACAATAAAACACTTGTACTTAAAAAATAATCCCTTGGGGAAGCCGGGATGGCTCAGTGGGTTAAGCGCTCACTTTGAAGCCCCAGGGACAGAGGATCGAATTCCGGCCCCGGCCCGTGCGGACCCACATGCTGAACTGGGAAATTCTCCCAGTTCAGTTCTCTCTCTGTCTCTGTATCTCTCTCTCTCTCTCTGTCTGTCAAAAACAATAATAAATAAATAAAATAATATCTTAAAAAAAAAAAGTTAGGTGCTAAAAAATAATCCCAATTGAAATCAAATAAGAAGGTAAGAACAAAAAAGTGAATCACATGAATAAAATTATTAAAAAGTCACCAAACCACAAGGAAGCATGTGATATTGTCAGGTACTGACTAAGAGAATGGCTACAAATTTGTAATATAAAGTATCCATTTCAAACATGTGTAAGAGAAAATTACAGGCAGTTTTTTCCCACTGATATACAAAGAGTTCCCCTCTTACATACCTTTGGAAGTATACCCCTACAATCAACCTGAATAATTCTCCAAACACGTTGAGCATTTTGTAATTAGGCATTTGGAAATCCAGTGAGGCTCTGATCAAATGTTAGCAGGATCCCATCTAATCCTTTACAGTTTTGGAAAAAAGATTTTGTTTTTATTATATATTTATGGGACTTTCTATAAAAATACATCAGATATCCAGTCAGTCATGCATGACTTAATGATGAGGACATGGTCTAGAAATGTGTGGTTAGGTGGTTTTGTCACTGTGTGCACATAGAGTGTGCTTACCCAAACCTAGATGGCAAAGCCTACTGACTACAGACCTAGGCTATAAGCCTGTATAGCACGTTACCGGACAAAACAAGAGACTGGCACGAGAATCAAGCACGAGAGAAAATGAAGCCATCCAGAGGTGGTCAACAGGAGACGCATGAGGCTGCTGCTGGAGCAACACAGCGTACTTTTTATAGCAAACTCTTTTTATAAGTAGAAAAAGTAAGTGCTAAAATAGTGACAAAAAGGATAGTATAGTAAATACATAAACTGGTTACATTTGTTTACATGTGAGCCCCCACAAACACAGGAGTAATGTGTTGCACTACCACATTACAATGGCTATGATATCACTAGGTGACAGGACTTTCTTTAGCTCCGTTATAATCTTATGCGACCTCTATCATAATGTGGTTCATTGACTAAAACATCATTTCGTAGGGCATATAATTAAAAGATCTTTAGATTTTAGATATCAAATTATAAGAATCTAAAGCCACAGTAAAATACTACTTAAGGATAAGACTATAAAAAATTGCTATGAGCCTAATAAAAAATAATATTGAATGTCAACTGTAATTAGGCTGACCAGATGTACCATTTTAAAAGGGACAGAAAATGTTGTTTTTTTGTTCCCTTTACAATGGTACATCTATCAGCCTACCTGTAACTTAAAAATTAAAATAAAATAAAAAAATTGCTGTCTAGACTTGTGAAACTAGAACACAGAAAATTCCTAGGAAAAAAAAAGAAAACATTAATTATATTTTTACAAATATTATACAAAGTCTTAGATTGCTGGCAATTTTATATAGAGCAAAACATCCCAGGTCCAAAGAAATGGTTCTATAATCACAGATTATAGCTCTGGGTAACTGTTAAAAATCAATATTGTTATTGTACCGGATAGGATAAAAAAATACAAAAAAATTCAAAGAACTAGTCCTATTGACACTTGTACAGACACACTGGACAATTAGGTACTATAAACAATTATACAGAATTTTGTAATTGGTATATTTGTTCCCATACTGTAGAGTTGTTACAGGCACAGACTATATTACCTAGCTCCCATTATGTCCTTATGTGAGCATGTGACCAGTCCCCACCAATGGAAGGTGAGAGAAATGATTTTGCATCTTGTGGCCAGGGATTTTTAATAAGCTACGTGCCTCTCTAGTCTTACTCCTTATGTGCTAACTGAATGTAGAGGACACAGGTGCTAGGGAATGCCAGAGCCGTGTGCTAGAAGATGCTGAGGTCTCAAAATCACTACCCAGAGGAAAAATAAGCCATCCATCAACCAGGAATCCCCGCACTGGCTAGTATGTGAGTGTTAAGACACTAACGGCAGTAGTTTGTTACAGTAGATAGTCACTCTATTATCACTGTCAAGCAAGAGTGTATTTCAAGATGAAGCCATGATTGGTACTTTCCACGTAAATGTATGTGTAACTTCTACAAACCAAAGAACTTGTTCTTTCTAACTTATAGAAACCAGGCAATGAATATGTGTCTCATTCTACTTAAATATAAATCACTAGTCAAAAGACTGTTATAATGTAGATTAATGAAACTAAAGTTAATTAGACACAAGTTTGGCAAGACCATTGCCGAAGTTTCCACATTAAATGCCCATTTATGAGTAGAAGGCCATGAAATTTAGAAGCTGCTTTAATTTTTAAAGTTCTTACTAAAACAGTAAGAATTATAATACAAGTCATGAGGCTTTCATTTAATTTAATGTATAAAATGAGCTTCATAAACATCTGATTAAATGTATTTTCCTTAATGACAAGTTTGAAATCTTAAAAACACTAAAATCATTTAAAACAAAATTTCAACTTTTTTTATAGTTATTCTAATATTATTTTTCTTCTAAAGTTAGACTGATCACACTGAAAATACAAAAATACAACTATACATATTATATTAGAAAACTGAAGATCTTAAAAATCATAAAGCTGGAAGGGATTTTGAGGGGTTTTGTATGAGACCATCTCTAAAATCTCGAGGTGTTTACTTAGTAATATTGAATGCATAACTGCAAAAGCCACCTAACAGTGAGTGCTATAACGCATAAACCTTCAATTATAGTAAAAAAATATGGGGGTAAAAACTGAACATGCCATCAACTTTCATAGTTCTCCCATGAACTTTACATACTGATTGTTCTCAATGGTGCCCCCTTGGACTTGTGAATAAATGGACTTAACTGTCTTCTAGAACCTTAGCATATTCTAAAGGAGGAAAAGAGTTACACTTACTAT
>PVKE010024435.1:0-23801 GCA_004027555.1 Craseonycteris thonglongyai | reverse complement strand
GGTAGGGAGGAAACTAGTGGACACCAAACTGGCTCTGAGTGAGAAACTGATTATGTTCAAGGGAAATGAGGGCAACCCCAAGATTTACGTATTTGTTTATCTGTTAGGGCACAACGGTCAGTGGTTTGTTTTAGTCTTCAATCCTAAAAACCACAAAAAGGATTATGTTCTCATCCCTCCTGGAAATGCTGACCAGAGTGTCCTTCCCACTCTGACCTTCAAGGTTTAAAGAAGAGACAAAGTATTTGGGGAGGATTTCCAAGAAAAGCCACCAGGATGACCAACAGCCCAGAACAATAAGACCTACCGGGACATTTAAGGAATGGGCGTGAGTCAGCCAGAGAAAGAAGTGGATGGAGGGTGACTGACTAATGTCCTGCTACATAAAGGACGGTGACACAGAGGAGGATCAGGAAGAATGCCGGATGTTCATCTCCACTAAGGACCGAAGAGAAGGGCACAGGGAAGCAGAAGTGACTGTAGGAGACCTGCAAGGACAGTGCGCTGATGGGGATGCCCATTAAAACATTGCATGTGGAGACTACACACAGACAACCCTGAGCGCTGAGATAATTGAGGGCAGGGAGGTGGGGATTGGAGAGGCCTGTGAACGACTTGGACTTTTACGGCTTCCTTTCCACCGCCTCAGTTTCCCTCATGGAATAACTATGTTTTGGAGTTCAGAAGAAGGATGCTGTGTTGATGTGAAAGGTAAGTTCTGGTTTTGCATGTGTATAAAGAAATAATAGCAGCACAGTATCGGTAGATTGCCGACCGGATCCCACACGGAGAGAAGAATGAACTTTCTGTTTTATGATTCCAGTGTTTAAATTAGGGACGTAGTACCATGGCTGTCTGGTCGTGGTGGTGGAGTAAAATGCATCTCATCCGCTGCAAACATTAAGCAATGCCAAACACCATAAGGAAAGAGAAAATTCAAAAGATAACAGCGTGGCTCGGAACTGAGATTGTTACTGACAAGAACCAGAAACGGAAGAAAAACAGTAAGAGCCACGAGGGGCTGGAATCTGGGACCTGTAGCCCTGGGTCTCGAAATGGGCGGTGGCGGCTGAGAATCAGGCCTCTCAAGTGCTCTGCTGAAGACAAAAGCCAGAGGCTGGGAACTGGGGTCTCCCTCCTCCCTGTTTCGAACTCCGATGACCACTCTGCGAGTGAGAACATGGGGGAACCTGCAGGTGTTTCTGCTCAAAGTCTGCCATCGTGCCGACACTTCCTTCTGTTCTAGAACTGCAGTTCTTCTGTGCTTTGCCTATCGGTTCACTGCAAAAACTGTGAGCCCATAGAAAAGCGTCCTGTCATTAAACCTGTGGCGTGATCGAAGGGAATATTTTTCTAAATTCTGTACCTAGCTGAGAATCGCGTCATAGTTAGCTTCCTATTTGAATCATGACTTCCTTATACAGCATTTGTTTCCCCCGAATTTGTGTGTGTGTGTGTCTACTGAAATGTAGACTTTACCATTAAGCACTTCCAGGTTCTTAAATATTCGATGTGTGTAAGGCACTTTATTTTCTTGTTGAAGATGTTCTTCTTGGAGCTCTGCTGCTGTTTGTTTCCATTTGAACTGACAGCTGCCCAGGCCTGTTACACACATGACTCCCTGTGGGTTCGCTTCAGTGAGCCCCTGGGTTCTTGGATTCTCAGCTCCCTCTTTTTTTCATTCATTCCCAGTTTGGGAATAGTAAATACATCCTCTTTTTTTTTTTTTCTCCAGAAAGGGTATAGGTAGAGATAAACTTTGTGCGTGCTTGACATTTTTATTTTTTCCTTCTCTTGTTGGATTGAATACAGGATTCTAGGTTGAAATAATTTTTCCTTATAAGTTCTAAGTCAACACTCCACTCCTTTTGGCAACCAATGCTGCTTTACACAGATCCGATGCCGATTCATTCCTCATTCCCACATGGGAAACCTCTTTGCTCGCTACAACATTTTAGTGTTTTTACATGCGGCATTCTGAACTTTCACCAGAATATATATATATATATATATATATATATATATATATATATATATATATATCCCTCCACCCTCACCAAAATAGGATGTGGGTAAGAAGAATTTTTTCAATCAGAACATTTGAGTTTTTCTTCAGTTCTGAGAATTATAGTCCCTTATCCACAGGGAATATATTCTAAGCCCCTCACCCCCCACCCCCCAGTGGATGTCTGAAATGGGATAGTACCAAGCCCTCTGTATACTATGTTTTTTTCCTATACATACCTACCTGTGATAGAGTTTAATTTATGAATTAGGCACCTATAAACTAGAGATTAACAATACCTAACAGCAAAATAGAAGTATTATAACAATGTGCTGCAATGTAAGTTAAGAGAACGGGGTCTCTAGTTGATAACACACCTGAGAGCCGAGACAGATACTAAGTGACGAGCTGGCAGGGAGGGTCTACGCGAGGAGACCCAGGATGAAGGTGTGACAGACATATCCTAGGCAGACATGCTCCTCAGAACAGTGCGCAATTTAAAACTTACGAATTGTTTATTTCTGGAAATTTCCAGGTAACATTTTTGAACCGCAGTTGACTGCGGGTAACTGAAAGCTTCGAAGACAAAACCGTGGATAAGGGGGAGCTGTTGTATCTTCTGTTGCTTCTTTCAATACCTTCTCTTCATTCACTATTCCCTCCTCCTGGAACTCTTCACAGATGCTGTATCCTCTGTGTGTGTTCACTGTCCCTCACTAGGGCTCCATATTTTGGACTATATTTCTGTCCATGTCTTCCGGCTCACTGATCTTTTACTGTATCCAGTCCTTCTATTTTGAGTTTTCATTTTAGCAATCATGTTTTCAACTTGAGAGTTTTTCATTTTCTGAGTGCTCTTTTTTCATAGCCATCTGTTTCTATTCCCCCTCCCCACCTTTTTTCCCCCAATAGATAAATAGTATGTGTTTTGGAGCTTAGATTAGAAAGGTTTTTTTGAAGTTCTATTTCTTGCATTATCTGTCTCCCACTCTCTGAAGCCATGTGTTCTATTTCTTCTAATGGGTGTTTCATAGCATTAGGTTCTTCTAAATGTCTTACAGTCTTGGTGGATGTGGCTTCTGAACGATGGGATAGACTGATTTTTACAGGTGACTCACATGAGTTTCCTTTGCAAATGGGTAGGTTTGTTTACCCAAAGGGCTTCCTCGGCCCACTCTCACCATGCACCCCCATCAGAACTGGAGGTGACAAGGCTCTGTGTAGATGGCTGAGTCCTCCCCACAGGCAGGATTCGCAGAATTGCGGGAACAAGTAAGAATCTCCTCTGAGAATGGATTCCTTTGCCTGAGCCTCTCAGCACCTGCCCCACCTCGATCCGCGGTCCCCACACCTTCACCACAAGATCTCCCCAGACATGGCTTCTCCTTTGTCGGAGGAGGGGTCCAAAGGGCTGCAGCTGAGACCAACGCTGCCGCTCCAGATATGCAGCGGAGTGGGCAGGACCTGGTGACTGAGCCCCTCTGTATGGGGACCTTCCATTCCTCACCCCTTCCCTCCAAACTTGCCCACGCCAAGTCTTGGAATTCCTCCAGATCTCTCCCAGGAGAAGCAGCCACTGCGTCTGTGGTGGCCTGTGGTGACCATTTTGTGCTGCTGGGAGACCATCTACTTCCTATCAGCCTTTCACAATGTCTTGTCTGTGAGCGGTGCTTTCTTGTTCTCAGGGCCCCCATGTCTTCCCACTGGTTTCCCGTCTTTCCCGTTTCACCGGGATCTGACCGGCTGTGGGCTTACAACTGGAAGCAGACAGGCAGACAGGGTCCCCTCGCCCATGGGGACTGTGTCCCTGAGCGTAAATAAGCAGCTGCGATCAAACAGACAGCTCGGGCATTAGCACAGGAAGTGCTCTGGAGGGAGTTACCCCAGATTTTCGGGTAAGAAGAGGCCTGCAAAGGAGAGGGTGTCTGAGCTGAGACCGGAAGACTGAACAGTTATTCTGCCAAGGAGAGGACAGGGCGGAGGGAGGGAGCACCATGCAGCTGAGGGACCACCACGTGGGCCATTGTAATCCACGCAGGTGAGAGTGGCCCGCCGAGTGACGGGCCGAAAAGGTCCTTATGCTCCACGGGACCCGAAGGGCCCAAACAAGCTGCCTCTGAGAGCTGCCCTCCCTGCTCACTGAAGACAGTCCCTGTCCCATGTTTTTGTTTCCAAGCACCAAGGCCCTCGGCATCTGTACAGAGCTTGTGCTGGAAAGGCTTATGCCTAGTATCTTCCCAGTGCTCTCGGTAATCCAGTGACATAGCCATTGTCAATACCAATTTCGAAGGCAATCGAGGCTCAGAGAGGTTGAGTAACTTGCCCATGGCCACACAGTAAGTGCTAATGCTGGGATCTTAATCAGCTGGGGCATCTCTAAAGCCCATGGGCTTTCCTACATCAGGTGCTAATATCTTTTCTCCACTCTTTTTGCGGGGGAGGTGGTAAAATACACATAACAAAATTTATCCTCTTCGCCACTTTTAAGTGTTGCAGTTCCATGGTATCAAGCATTACACACTCGTATTCTTCTGTACTCTGTACGGAAGGGAGGGTGCTCTGAGAGATGACCACCTCATTCATGGGCAGTGGTCAGTTAATAGGTTCATCAAGTCATTTGGGAACTTGGATACAACAAGTCGTATGCTCGGTGACAAGGGGGGCTGGGGAGAGCTGGAACTTTGTAACGCGCATGGAACGTGAAGACATTTCCAGCCTCTGGAAACGCTTAGCCAGGCGGCTCTCAGTGGTCCTGTGAACTGGCTTGGGCAGCCATCGTACGATTCCACCGACCAGGTGGCTTAACCAACAGACCTTCATCTCCTCACAGCTGTGGATGCTGAAAGTCAAAGCTCAAGTTGCCTCCAGGGCCGGCTCTGGCAGGGCCGCTCTTGCTGACTTCTGAAGGCCACCTCCCCGCACGGCCTCTCCTTGGGACAGGCCTGTGGAGAGACTTCCCTGGCGGCTCATCCTCTGTCGTCTTTGCCCAGCACCCCTCATTTTATTTAATTCGTCCCCCCCAGCTTTATTAAGGCATAATGGACACATGACTGTCCTATTCTTCTAAGAACAACAGCCCTTTGGGGTGGGGCCACACCCTTATGGCCTCACTTAACCTTCATGGCCTCCTTAAGACTCTGTCTCCGAATACAGAAATATTGGGGGTTAGGGTTTCAACTATGAATGCTGGGGGACGCAGGGCAGTCCCTAACAATAATCAGGTGGTTGGAGCGCTCCATCCTGTGCAAATCTGTTGCCCTCGCTGCCACAGGCCTACGTACACCGTGTGCATGAGGCAGGATGGAAGCCATGCACACGCTCAACACTGTCCTCTTCCTCTCGCACAGGCTAACCTGGCTCCTGCCAAAACAGGCAGCTGATCGACCCTGAGACGCTGCGATGGCACCATCCCCCAAGGGGACAGACCAGCCAGAGCCTTGCGAGCGGGTAGGTGACACTGAACCCCTTCCATCAGCAAGGGGCCGGAATTGGCCTCAGACCGATATTTGCTGCAAGCGAGGATTCGCCTTGCCCGCCCCCAGACAGCGCCGGCATTCACACTTACAAAATGTCATAGTTGTCACGGTGCTGTCACACCCAACATTCCCTCCCAAAAGGAGATGGCTTACCGGAATTGTGGAATGGCTTGCAGAAGACACAGATACGGTGACAGCCGGAGGCGGTGTCACCCCTGGCAAGGTGGGGTATGCTCCCGCAGGATACGGTCCATTCCTCAAACCAGCCGCCAGCGCCTCCTGTGCAGTCCTGGGGCAGCAAGTCCAGGAGCCAAGGAGTGAAGGAAGGGGCAGCCCCGCTCACTGCGACGCCAAACACCCGTGGAACCCAGTCTGGGCTCCCGTTGGACCTGGGACTGAGTGGTCCAGGAAGAGTGTTTCTGCCAGAGAACACACAGTTCCAGGCCAGTGGAAGTTGAAATGCACCTCTGACCCTCATCCACCTGGGGCTCCTCGTGCTGCGTGCTGGCTGATCCCACTTCCTGAAGGGAAGCTGAGGTGCTGTTACTCCACAGAAGGAATTCACAGAGGCACCCCTCGTGCTAGTCGTCAATAGAGCACGGTGGCAATCCACAAAGCTAGGTGCACCAAGGACCCAGAGCCTAAATGATGGAAGGGCTGGGCCCCCCCACCCCACCCCATGTAGCAAACCCCACTCAGCCCGGCAGAAGGTAACTTGAGTGCGCAATGGGTGATGGAAGGAACGGCTGCGGTGATCAATCTGGGCTTTGTGACTTGCTACAGAAACCCGTTCGGGGGCAGTTATGCTTTATGCTGATTATTTTAATCATTCCCCCTCCCTCCCTCCAGCTTTCTCCTATCCCCACCTCTAATACCTTATAGCAGGGGTGTCAAACTGGTGGCCCGAGGTAATTTTTTGTGGCCCACGATGCTCTGAAATAAAATGAAAATAGAAAAAATTGTTATGAAGAAATTAGCGCTTAGGGGAGATCGAGGCAATACCGTCCACACAATTCCCTCGTTCACCCTTTAACTACTGAAGACGAGTATACACGTGGCCCAGTGCCTTTCCTAGGGGCCTGTGGGCGTGTATAAACGTGCTCCGTTCTGGCGACGTTTGTAAATGTGATGTGGCCAGCGTGAATCTTGCCTGTTGCACCAAATGGCCCATGTTTTAATTGAGTTTGACAGCCCTGCCTTATAGGAAGGCCACTGCCAATGGCTAACATTTTAGATTTCAGGTCAGATTGTGACTGAATGCAAATCACTCTGTGTTGACGTAGCAGTTGGTAGAGCTGACGAGTATGAGCTACCCTGTGCTGGGACAGGGTAAGAGTGGACCTTGTCCATTTGTCCCATCCAGCTCTCCGCAGCCCTGGGGGGCTGACCTGTATGACCTGCCAGGACGGGCTCCCTTGACCTCTGGGTTCTGGTTATGTTCAGCCAGTGGGAGGCATGAGCAGGAGAGCAAAGCGCGGGAGAAAAGTGGGCTGCTTGCTCTCCTGCTCCCCCACCCCCATGGCTCCTGTGGACTGGCTGCACCCCCACTGTGAGGGCCACACAGCCCCCTCTCTGCGTTTTTGGTGACCAGTCCCTCCCTTTGCCCCCTCACCGAGCCCTGCTGTTCCTGACTCTGGGACACGGCATTATCTTTGTGGCTGTCACTGAGCCCTGCCTGCACCTTTGCGATAGGCTCCGTGTTAAACCGTCCTCAAGTACCAGCTGTGTGGGTGCCCTCGGTTTCCTGCCAGGAGCTTGACTGGTACAGCCAGGCCTTGCACACTGCACCAGAGTCACAAAAATACAGAGCACAGAGCTCTCGCCCTCAAGGAACTCATGTGTCTTATGGAGGAAAGGATTAGGTAGAAAGATACTTGAACAGGTATGTAACGAAAAAGCGTACTAAGGGCATAGATAGGTGAGGTACGCCTTTGCCACCAAGGGGACAGTGACCCACTATGCTTCCAGAGGGAAGACCTCTGCTCCCCAGAGGGAAGATCTGAACCCGGCCTGAGAGGATGAGTGAAAAGTGAGGGATGTCTCCTTTTTACACCCTCACAAATGAGGTCCTTGGATTCCCAAATGTCAAACACGTCTCAGCAGGATGTGACTACAGGAGAGGGAGTCCAGAGAAGACAGATGCACCAGCCACTCTGACAGGAGTGGGGCTGTCGGGAAGAGAGGCTGTGAGGAGAGGAAGGCTGATTCCCACTCCATTCCCAGAGTTCTCTTCTGCCCCATCCTGCCCCGTAACAAGTAACCCAACCTGCAGCGGGTGTCCTAGTTCTAGCCAGAAATGAGTGACAGCAACAGGCTGACGGAAGCACCAGGCTAACAGGTCTACCAGAGAGGGGTAGTACAACGGGCTATTAACATTGATAAGTCTGTTTATTAAATCTTCATCAATCTAACAAGCTACAGGAAATTGAGAGGACAGAGAACACCATGAAGTTACAATCAGCAAAATCCAAACAGTGGAACAACAGTCTACAAGACAAACTGGTTTATTTTACACATAAATTGCAAGGGGAGAAAAGGATTTTGCAGAAACCAATAGATTAAAAGAAATTGAATGTGGGATATAAAACTGAAAGCAACAAGTGAGTAAGACAAATAAATAAGCAAAAACTCGTATACAGACAAGAGTTTAGTGGTTACCAGAGGGCAAGGGAGGAGGGAGGTAGTAGAATAGGGTAAAGGGGTCAAATATATGGTGATGGAAGAGCTGACTCTGGGTGGTGGGCACACAATGTAATATATAGATGATGTGTTATAGAGCTGCACACTTGAAACCTATAATTTTATTAACCAATGTCACCCTAGTGCATTTAATTAAAAAAATCTAAATGACATATCAAAACTACTTTGAGTGACCCTTACTTGAATCTTGATTCAAACTATTTAAAAATTATAAGATAAAAATAGTATAATTGGGGAAAATGTGATCAATAACTGGATGTGGAAATTAAGCAGAATACATTCCTCTTAAGTGCACATGGAACATTCTCCAGACTAGACTATGTTAAGCCACAGAAACAAGTCTTAATAAATTTTAAAAGACTGAGATCAAACAAAATATCTTATCTGGTCATAATGGAATGAAACTAGAAATTAGAAATAGAAGAAAATCTGGAAATTTTAAAAGCATATGAAAATTAAACAACACACTCTTACACAACAATTGAGTCAATGAAGACATCACAAGATAAGTTAGAAAATACTTTGAGGCAAATGAAAGTGAAAACACAACATAAAAGATCTCAAATCAATAACCTAACTATATACCTTAAGAAACTAGACAAATAAGAGCAAACTATATCCAAAGCATAAGGAAGAAAATAATAATTAGAATGGAGATAAACAAAACAGAGAATAGAAAAACAATAGGAAAAAAAATCAAGGAACCCAAAAATTGGTTCTTTGAAAAGATCAACAAAATTTGAGGAACTGTCAAACTATTTTCCAAAGTAGCTGCATTATTTTACATTCTCATCAGTAGTGTATGAGGGTTTCATTTTCTCCACATTTTTCCTTACCAACACTGGTTAATATCTGTCCTTTTTTTTTTTTTTTTTTCAATTAAAGCCACTACAGTGGGTATAAAGCAGCATCTCATTGTGCTTTTGATTTGTATTTTCTTAGTTACTACTACTATTAAGCATCTTTTCAATGCTAGTTGACTATTTGTATATCTACTGTTCACAAATGTCTACTCAAACCCTTTGCCCATTTGAAATTAGCTGGGTCTTTAGTTTGATAGTTCTCTATGTATTCTAGTGGTGAGTCCCATATTGAATATATGATTTATAAATATTCCTTCCATTCTGCAGGCTTTCTCACTTTCTGGAAAGTGTGTTTTGAAAAGCAAAAGTTTTAATTCTGAGAAGTCTAATTTATTTTTTTTCCTTTCACCACTTTGCCTTCTGTGTTATTTCTGAGAAGTCATTGCCCAACCCAAGGTCACAAAGACTGTGTTTTGTCCTAACGTTTATAGGTTTAGCTCTTACATTTAGGTCTGTGGTCCACTTTGAATTAATTTTTGGCTATGCTGTGAGGTTGGGGGCTCTAAATTCATTGTTTTGTTTGGTTTGGAATTTTTAGTTTGGTTTTGTTTTTTGCATATTATGTGTGTCCAACTACCCCAGAATCATTTTTTAATACTTTCTTCTCCTTTGGGTTTTCTTGGAGCCTTTGCCAAAAATCAATTGACCATAAATGTAAGGGTTTATTTGTGGGCTTCTTAATTCTATTCCTTTGCTCTATGGTCTATCCTTATGCCAGTACCACAGTCTTGATCATTGTAGATCCTTAAACTTTATTCTTTCCCAAGATTGTTGTGTTGTTCTGGGTCATTTGCATTTCCGTAAGAATTTTAGCTTGTCAATTCAATTTCTAACCCCCCAACCCCAAAAGAAGCCAACAGAGATTTTAATAAATTTTGCATTGGATATGCAGATTATGTAGTTTGGGGGAGTTATTTTGTTTGTTTTTGCTACTTAACAATTTTGGGTCTTTTAATACATACACATAGGATGCTGTTCCATTAATTTAGATCTTCTTTCATTTCTTTCAGCAATATTTTATAATTTAAATGTAGAAGTCTTACATTTATGCAGCATTTATTCCAAAGTATTCTTTTTTTGCTACTGTGAACAAAATGATTTTCTTAATGTTATTTTTGGACTACTACCTGCTAGTGTATAGAAACACAATTGGTTTTTGTATATTGATCTTATATCCTGTGATTTGGCTGAACTAGTTTATTCTAATAGTTTTATAGTGGGTTCTTCAGGATTTCCTATATACAAGATTATGTCATCTGGAAATAGTTTTACTTCTTCCTGTCTAAGCTGGATCCTTTATGTTTCCTTGCCTATACAGTTAAGCTAGAACCTCCCGTACCATGTTGAATGGAGATGGTGTGAGTACACATCTTGTCTTACTTCTGATTTTAAAGGAAAATCTTTTGGTCTTTTGCCATTTAGTGTGATATTAACTGGAGAATTTTCATAGATGCTTTTTATCATGTTGTGGAAGCTCCTTTCTAGTTCTGGTTTGTTGAGATTTTTTATCACCAATAGCTTTTGAATTTTTCAAATGCTTTTCTGCATCTATTGTAATCATGTCGTTTTGCCCTTTAATGTATTACAGTAATTTTTCTTCAGATGTCAAACCAGCCTTGCATTCTTGGGATAAATTTTATTTGGTCAAGATGTATAATCCTTTGTATATGTTGGATATTTTTTCTCTATAGCACTGGTCTCCATTTGTCATAATGTATAAAGTGTGACATAATAATGTGAAGAGTGTATTATCTGTATTTTCCCACTAGAATATATGCTTTAAGAGCACAGGCATTTTTGTTTTATTCCCCTGTATCTCCATCTCCAGCACTAGGTCAGTGCCTGTTACATTGTAGGTGCTCAATAAATATATGCTTTACAAACAAATGAATGCTGAGCACTGTTTGAGGAAACCAGTCATCTAGGCAGCAGACTAAGTTAGATTCGTTGTCAATCTCAAGTGTACCCTAAATATAAACTCACTCTGGTACCATAAGACTTTGTAGCTGTGAACAATCATTTTCTTAAAATTCCATTAATGCTATTAAAAGTACCCATATTGACACTGATCTAATCAGGCCAGCTTGTTGCTTTCTTCTATTTCCATCTTTTCCATCTCTGTTTCCAATTATTTTCTGAGCATTTACTATATGCTGAGCACTGGAGAGAAAGTAGTACACATATAGTGGCAAAGTCCTTACCTTTATGAAGCCTATAATTTTCTGAAATCATTGCACAAAAGTAATCAGACCACTATCCCCAGAAGTTCCCTATCCAGTATACTCTTCAGTTTTCAAGTACCTTCTCCTACAACTAAAATTGTAGAATTCTAGCAAATGATTTAAACTGAACTGTACTGATTTCATGCACATAAATCAGCTTTCAGATACTGTAGAAGCCAATTTTTAAGCATCACAGATAACTGAAGACTAGTTTGAAGAAAATAGTTGGCAATGGAATCGCATCTATAAAATTTGAAAACTTAGTGCAAATTAGCAACAATCTGACAAAGGTTCTTCACCTAACATTTTATGCTGCAGCTACAAATCCCAGGGTTGAAACTTTTAAGAGCTTTTTGTAGCAATTATTTTGCAGGAATACTGTGATACCATTGTGGTTCATTATAATGGTAAAAGTCATTGTCAGTTCCCTCCACCCCCCAAAAGAGTTTATTTCAACAATTCCTGGCATATATAAAATGGTAGCCAGAATAATTTTTCTAATGGCTAAAAAGGTTTTAGTCTTTGTCAGCAAGTGCTGTAGTTAAAATATTTCAACCACAGGTTCTTCTTATTTCATCCATGTATAGCCAGGTCTTGAATGAGCTTCAGAGGTAGACAGGACACTGTGCAGGTCAGCAGAAAATTCTGAGTCTACTCATAATACATAAGACTATTGTTCACCTATTTCATTCGACAACCAGAAAGACTCTTGAGAAAATTTTTGTGAGTTTCTTTTTAAAGTGTCTCTGAGATACATTTTAATAAGCATAACCAAGCGGTAGTTCACAACTGGATTTTCCCACAAAATTTGACCTGTTTGACTAGCAAGAAGCTTCACTGGAAATCTAAGGACATGACAGAGTAACAGTGAAGAAAAATCAGCCCCATTACAGGATCAATTAAAAACTGAAGACCTCCAGTTCAGTGCAATTCGGCAGTTGTGCAGGGACTTGTCCAGAATTCACAAATGGAAATGCCCCCATGTGCCCACACTCCTGAGTAACTTTGCAGAAGCACAATCACTATGGAAACATGCCTGTTTTGACCTGGGGCTCACCCAAATCGCTGAGCAGCCAAGTGGAGATCACTCCAGGAACTGCAGTGACATCCCTGGCTCTCCTCTGGGGGTCAGAGCTCACCCAGTAGGAGGAGGGGACTAGGACAGTGTCCTTCAATGTCTTGGTCTCGGACCCCTTTACCTTTTAAAAGTTATTGGGGACCAATCAGAACTTTTGCTTATGTGGCTTTTATCTATCAATGTTTACATCTTAGAAATTAAAATGAAGACTTTTTAGAAATATTAATTTATATAAATAGTAAAACATCCATTACATGTTAACATAAATAACATTTTTTTATAACAAATAACAATATTCCTCCCCCCAAAAAATACAGTTAGCAGTGTGGCATTGATTTACATTTTTGCCATATCCTTAGTGTCTAGCTCAATTGAAGATAGCAGGACACTCATATCTGCTTCTGCATTCAATCTATTGTCACATGCTACTATATTATAAAAGTATTTTAGTGACTTCTTCAGGTAATTGTAGCTATTATTTGATACTATACCAACACTCAAGTGGCAGATTTTTTAAAAGAGTAATTGCAGTGTGAAATCTGAGATGCTATCAGAGAAGTTTTTCTACTGGTACATTAAAATGACTGATCTTACACTTCAAGTGATCTCTTCCCATTCCTTATTTTATAACATTGTTTTGATCATTTCAAGTATGATGCATTCATACACATAATCCAGATGTTGACACTTTTAATTATGCCATATAAAATACTGGTTCATATCACCAATGATCTCACCAGGAAAATACCCAAGTTGTAGGAAGCTGTTGAGCTCATAGTGGTGGATACAAGTTTTTCAAAATTTGAATTTTTACTTCAAAGCTCAAATTTTCATTGGCAACAGACATGAGCAGTTGTTTTCCTTGAAGTAACAGTAGTCGGATTTATTTTTCAGAAAATCTCTGCCAAATACTCAAGGCTGAATAACCATAGTTCGTCTGCCTGTTGTTCTTTCAAGTGAAAATAGTCGTCGATGGGAAAGGGAACGGGGTAGCTCAGCTTTCACCTCACACTGCAGAGGTGCTTTTCCTCCAAACCCCCCTCACATAGGTTATATAGCCGGGTCGCCTGTATCCTTCCCATTGGGTGACACACAACTCATTAAAAGACGTACACTCATGGATGGAGACTCAGTAAAACTAATGATTTTTATTGCTCCTGTCTAGAGCATCCTTCAGTGAACCGGCCTGTTTGCCTTAACTGTACCTGGTGGTGAAAACCCAATAATGACAGTACTGTCTGTTGCCACTGCCTCAATTCATGGTAAGGCACGAGGTTGTTTTCCCCGTTACTGCTTCTGCACCATCAGAGAAATGTCCACTCAAGGAGAAAGGCAAATGATGTCACAGCATTATTATGAAGATAGTGGCGACTTCACACATCCCTTGCACAGGTCTCAGGAACACCCGTGGGCCCACAGCTGCCTGAGCAGAGACGCTATAAAGGAGGGCAGGGGAGATGACACACTGTGTGCCAACAGTGCAGGGGGGTACGGCAGGCTTTGGTTTAGGGACACTACCCACCCCCTAACTTCAGATGTCATCACAGTGACATTTCCCTAGAGACAAGCGTTCTCGTTACATGCTTTCTACACTGGACGCTCCTCATCCAGTCTTACTTAAAGCTGTTCTCCTGCCAGTCTCCCAGGACAAAGTGCCAATCAAATAGTTGTGAAGCTGACGCTCAGGTGGGGTTCCTGGCCAGAGCCTCCCACATAGAGGACCGACCCATGATTCCTCCAAGCTCGGAAAATTTGTCCTGCTGGAGTTACACAGCCAATGTCTTCCGAAAGCCAAAATAAAACAACAACAAAAAATTCTTCAATGAAGTCCCAGAAGAAAACACGGAAATGGACATAGAAATGTGAATTTAGCTTAATGACCAAATAATTAGGGTTTTATTTAGTATTTTACTCAAGCCTGGCACAAAAGTATAAATTTGCTTCACTTAAATAAGTCAGTCACATTCCTGCTCATTTGATGACCTTATTCTCTAAAGCTAATGGATGACTTTCATTTATTATTGTTCTCCTTCCCCGTGCCTTTGCATAAGCGAAAATGCTTTCTGCCCAAAATACCCTCACTGCTTGTTGTCTGGTCAGTGCCGCTCTTTCACTGAGGTCAGCGCCCCTGTGAGGCTGCTTCGTACTGGGGTGCTTCTCTCTTCCACCTGCTCCTCTAATCCAGAGGAACTCCCACACTGCTCCCACTGCGTCCTCTGTCACACCATGTCAAACACTGTAATGGTCTCACCTTTCTCTCCCACCAAACTCTGTGTGAAGTCCTTGAGGGCAAGAATCATGTTTTATTCATTTTTACAGTCTCATCACACAGTACAGTATCTGATTTACTCTAGACTTTAACAAATAGTAAATGAATTTTGAGTTTTGGTATCTTCTACATTTAATTTACTTTACATTTCTTTGTTTAAGTTCCAACGTTTTTCTGATTCTCTTTACATTAATGATCTCAAAATGGAGACAAATTGGTCATTAGAGACCCAGGAAACCACTTTGGTTTTCAGGTCTGTATGGCAGAGATAGAGACACAATCTTATTTTAAAAGTTTGTAGTAAAAAAATAAATGCCTTTCTCTCTTCAGGGGAAAATGCTAAATATATAAAATAGAAAACCACGTGGCAATTTTTTATGAAGTCAGACATTGTCGACTGCAAACAAAAAGTTGGTAGATACTCCTTCAGCAAAGAGTATGTATCTGGGAAAAAGAAATGAGTGCAATTCTGTACATGCAGCCATGGCCAGCCACATGCAAGAACGTGAAACAAAGAAGAGGACGCTCTTTTATACAGGGGAAGAGGGAGTGAGGGGAGGGGCCATCACAACCAATAACTCACTACACACACACACACACACACACCAACACACACCATACTGGGGTTCCATGCACATTAAGTCAAGAATGATGTACAAAGTTTAAAATGGTGGGCCACAGCAAGAACACATTTAATTTTGGAATTCATTTAAGTGTACTATTATTTTATTTTATTAATTATGCTTTCCTAGGTAACAGTAATATCATTTAAGTTACACTTAGCTTGGATCAACTGATAAGGGAGGTAAATAACACACTACACAAACAAGCAGAAAAACTGACTTATAATTAAATTTCCCCATGACAAAAAATTTGTTAGTGAACTAAAATCGAATTGTAAATACTTTGGTCACAGACATTTGGTTTGCACTGTAATTAAAGCATCGTATGAACTTCCTAGTTATGTAGATATAAAAAGCAATGTGCATATTTAGGAAGCACGATGAGAAAGAACGAGCCATTTGCAAGGCAGAGCGAACAGCATGCACAAAGCCCTTGAGGCTGGCAGGTCACACAACTACACACAGCCCTGGGAGCTACAAGGAACCCAGTGAGGAAGGACGCGAACCTGAAAAGAAAATGAAAAAACTGGTTTATGCAGGTCCTTCTAAACAAAACCAAGGCAAGGAGTTAGATTTCACTGTAAAAATGAGGATAATTTAAGACAGTGGTCCCCAACTTTTTTGGCACCAGGGACCTGTTTCCTGGAAGACAACCTTTTCAAGAAAGGGGCATCAGGAGGGATGTGCATGCGCAATGCACAGTAGGGTTCCCACACCTATGAGAATCTAATGTTGCTGCTGATCTAACAATAGGTGGAGCTCAGGTGGTCATGCGAGTGATGGGGCCGGCTGTAAATCCAGATGGAGCTCCGCTCACTCACTCACTCGCTTACCTCCTGCCCTGCGGCACAGGTGCCAAGTATGTAAGAATTCTGTACTTCCTCAATTTTTAAAAATAAATCTAAATTTACCCTAAAAAAAGCTCTCTCTATATATATATATATTAAAAAGTATAACACAATGAACTCTATATATTCAATATCCAGCTTTTAAGTTATCAACAGGTAAAGCCTTACACTTGTGTAGTTCCCTCTTTATCAAACATTACCACTGTTCTAAATTTGATTCTTATACCCTTGTCTTTCCTATTTTCACTACATATGCATATACCTAAGCAATATATAGTATTGCTTTTAAAGTGTACGCATCTAAGTTGTCATAGTACGTATATTCGACACCATCCTCTTTTGCCTCATCTTTTTCTAGGTTCAGTCTTAACTTACTGGCTTATAATATCCCATCATATATATATTCCATAATGTATTTAATCTCAGATTGATGGTTTTCAATCTTTTGCTTCTGCTCAGTGCTGTTGTGTACATCAGATATGTTGTGGCTACAGACCAAAGTTTCTACAAGATATATACTTTAGGTGGAACGCTGGGATTTAGTATGTGAACATTTTCAGTTGCACTTGATTTTGTCCACTTTCTTTCCCAAGTGGTTCCAAAGCATATGCACCTACCAGCAGGTGCGTGGTTATGTTCTGATGCATTTGAGAATTCGGGGGGTTGGGGGGTGGGCGTTGAAAGACATACAAGTTGAATTTTTTGCCTTAACTATAGTTTGAGCCCACGTAATCATGTCTACAAACAACCAGCAGTAACACGGAACCTAAAACCGACGCTGTAGAACCAACCGCAATTGCGTCCGGAGACGTACACACACGCCTGCTTCCGGCGTAACCTCTGATGCTGGCGTGGACGTCGGCACGCTCAGAACGTAGGCGTCGTGTTGTCGCCATCGAAAGCCCCTTTCCGGGCTGTCTAGCAAAATCCAAGAATCAGTTTAACGCTGGTCCACTGCCTATTTTTCGTAAGAAAGGAAAATATCCCGACAGGCTCTGCTTGTTCTCAGGGACGAGTTCCTGACCCCAGGAGAGACCCTTTATTTCAGGCGTTTCTTTCAGGCACCGCCGCGGGCAGCTCGCAGGCCCTTGTAAGGCGCGTGCCGCGGCTCCGCCCCCTCCTTTTCGGCCGGAACCGCCATCTTCCAGGTGGGTATTGCGCTTGGCTCTCGGGGCCCGTCGTTCCATGGGCTTGAATTCTAACGCTGTGATCGCTGAGCCCACGCCCTGGGGCTCTAGTGAGACTGTCTAGATTGCCGGGGGTCTCATGGCCCGGGTGGTGGGTCAGTGTCCGACCATACCAGGAGTAGCGTGCTCCGGTCCGGGCCTGGGCTGCAGGCCAGAGACCAGACGGATTCCGCGGCCCAGCAGGAGCCAGGCTCGAGAAAAACGAGGCTGAGGCCCCGGGGTGAGAGGTCTCAGGTCAATCGGGAAGGAAGCCCCAGCAGTCTCCCTGCAGCCGCCGCCCCGCTATCCTGGGACCTCCGGGAAGGGACAGGCTTTGCGGGGCCGCACGTGGTCTGATGTCTTTCGAACTCCTTTCAATGTGGCGTTTTCATCCCGAACGTAAAACCTGCCCGTGTGTATTGCCGGGTTGGGACTTGGAGGGAGTAGGAACGGTTTTAAAAACGAGGCGTCAGCTTGAATCCTGGGTGAGGCCTGGTTGTGTGTGAAAGCCTGGACTCGCGGTGGGAGGAAGGAGTAGGTGCCCACGGTGTCCCCCTGCATAACGAACCCAGACAACTCGCTTCGGTGCATGAAATGACTCCCCAGTTTTTAATTCTGCCCCGATCGCAATTGGAGAACAGGGAAATACTTTGTGAGTTCGCCACAGGTACATGGCGTTTTGTTATTTCTAGGGCAGCCTGTATTTAAGTGGGTGTATTCCTGAATAGCAAGTTTAGGGGAAAGTTACTGAGTAACCACGTAATTGTATTTTCTGGTTCCTTGGACTAGTTTGTAGATAGTAACCGTCAGCTACCAGTTGAGCAGACTGCAGATTGTATTCTCATGGGTACTAGTTTTGGAAATAATAAGACTGGTGTATTATTGCTTTGCATTGATACTTAAGTGCCTTTAAAAACATTCGTTTTATGTGCACTAAAATGAGTTTTTTTGGAAGATGGGTCTGGTACAAGGAGCGTGGGCTCGAGGCAGAAATGACTCCCATTAGTGATTGTGCCGCTTTTCTGTGACTGGGACCCACGGGTCATCTTGTTTATAAACTTTACACAAGCTTATTTGAACTTAATGGAGATAGACAGGGATTTTGAGGACTGAAAGGGTACCTGGCACTTCATAGACCTGAGTGGTCTTTTAAAAGTCAAGGATGCATTCCTTATAACAATGGTTTGGCTTTGTTGGGTTGTGTGAAACATGTTCTTGTGTCTCCTTGCCACAGGTTATATGGAAAAGGTATTTTGGAGTCATTTCTTTTAAGGAGTGTTAATAAATTAAGCCAATTTATGTTCCAACATTGTCAACAGGTTAAGCCTGACTAGCATATTTTGCCTGTGACACTAAGTAATCGACAGCAATAGTAGTTCTGTCCTTGGATGATCTGCTGACTGCTTTGTAGACAGTACCTCAGTTTATTATAAAAGTATTAACCCTATTTAACAGGTAAGGGATCGGGAATAATTGTAGATCTCCCAGCAAGGAAGTGGCAGAACCTATGTCAAAAGTAGGTCAGTGGTTATAAAATTTGGTTTCCCCCTTCTAACCTTCATATGTTACCTAGTAAGGAATTGTGCGAACAATCGTAAATATGAAGAGAGTTGGAGATCTTTAACAGTTTCTGTTTAAGGTATATTGTCACAAAAATTAGGTTTGAGGAAAGGGGTTTGTTTAATCCACCATGTGAAAATGAGGTCTTGAGTTTGTTGTGCTTTCCAACAATAAATTAAAGTGCTTTTACATTCTAGCCTAGGTTGTATATGATAGTGTGGTAGAGGTCCCGTTGTGTTTTCATATTCTAATGGGGAAAGGGAAAGTACTGTTTCTTGTTCTGAAATCCACTTCTGCTATTGAGGCGTTTTAATGTTACAGAACTTCTGCAGTTTTGACAAAGATCTTGCTAAAATGATGGTTTTTACCCTTGATAAGAAGTACTGGTTGGTGAGCCAGCTTTTTTTATTTTTAGATTGTTCCCTTATTCTGATGTTGCTGTTGAAATGCAAGCATTGGAAATTAACGGTATTTTTAGCTAAGAGGCAAATGTCAATTTTGCTGTTGTGTTTGACTGTTAACACTTTCTGGTTTCAGTAATTCACCAAAATGACCAACACAAAAGGAAAGAGGAGAGGCACCCGATACATGTTCTCTAGGCCTTTTAGAAAACATGGTAAGTGGATTCATCCTCTTTGAGAGCAAGCATGGCGTACATTTGTTTCATTCATACATTTATGTTGCAGTTCATATAATGTGTTCTTAATATGTCCCAGCAGCTACCCAACTTTGTAATAAGCATAAACCTCACATAGTAGTCCTTTAAAGTGTCAATTAGCAGATTTTAAAATGTATGTAACTGTCATAGGTGGTGTATGTTGAAAGCTAGTAAGGTTATGTATTGCTTTGACTCCTGGCTTTTTAATCTTGATACTATACTCCTATGTGTTTGTTTTTAGGAGTTGTTCCTTTGGCCACGTACATGCGAATCTATAAGAAAGGTGATATTGTGGACATCAAGGTAAATTATAAAATTGGAGAAATAACAGAAAAGTTGGATTTAATCTAATGTTGGAATTCAAATACCAGTGTATATGGCACGTGGTGGCTCCTTTTTATCCTCCTAAATGGGAAAAATCCATTCATTGAGTCAGAGCTCATAATTACCAATTTAAAAACTGAAAGCTGTGTCCACTTGTGACCATATTTAAATACGTCCCGGCACTGTAGAGCTTGATGATGATTGTCTTTTTGATTGCTTAAAGCAATGTGAAAAACGCATTTCACCGGCTCTGAAAGCTCTTGAGTTGCCAGTTAGGAGACAAAAATCTTAAATCCTAGAGTGTCTTGGATATTTTAATGAAAAGGTTTAAAAGGAACAGGAGATTGCTATCATAACATCTACCTCCTTTAAACAGGGAATGGGCACTGTTCAAAAAGGAATGCCTCACAAATGTTACCATGGCAAAACTGGAAGAGTCTATAATGTTACCCAGCATGCGGTTGGCATTGTTGTGAACAAGCAAGTTAAGTGAGTAATGTCATAGTTTGTGGCTAAATAGCCTCCCCTCATACCCCCGTTTCACTTTGCCGATTGGACTTATGTCTTTATTGGTCATTCAAGTGGGGCAAAGGAAATGTCCTTTTAAAACTCAAGCAAACTGGGTGTTTGTCTTGTATCCTGTCAGAGGAAACATTGGAACAGGCTTACTTGGAAGTCTTACTGGGTTATCTTTGGTGTTCTAGTTTTCAGATTATAAAAAGAAGTATGAGTTGTAAGTCTTACTAGTGATCTGGTATTGGTTAAATTATTTAGTATTTCAGGGTCTGACACCTTATCCTATCTGAACAAAGGTGCATGTTTATTTAATAAATGAAAATGCCAGGAGTTTTGAATTTTCAGTATATTTTTTCTGAAGCATTTATAAGAATTTCTGCTTTCTTCAGGGGCAAGATTCTTGCCAAGAGAATTAATGTACGAATTGAGCATATTAAGCACTCTAAGAGCCGAGACAGCTTCTTGAAACGTGTGAAGGAAAATGATCAAAAAAAGAAGGAAGCCAAAGAAAAAGGCACCTGGGTCCAGCTGAAGCGCCAGGTGAGCGCTTGACGGGGGGGTCTCAGTTGCTCCTGGAAACTTGCACAGTGATAAGTTTCTTTTGTGTGGAAATTAGTGAAGTTAAAGAATTGAGTTATGTGTGTTCTTTCCTTTGGTTCTGAGTGCTCTTGGAAATTGAGTTACAGCACTTTACATAATGATCCTGTGTCTTTAACAGCCTGCTCCACCCCGGGAAGCACACTTTGTCAGAACCAACGGGAAGGAGCCTGAGCTGCTGGAGCCCATTCCCTACGAATTTATGGCGTGAAGAGACTTCTGTACATTTAACAACACTTACCTGCTAAAAACACTTAGCCATTGAAAATGTCGTGCCCGCCCCCAATAAATATTTAAAGAAAACTGCCCTGATTCTTTGGGTGATAGCTGCTGTTCTCATTGTGTTTTCTTGCTGAAAGATGTGGGGTGGCTGTGCAACAGAGAACTCTCCATTGGTTAGAAAACTGCACAAAGTTGAGCACAGGGAAAGCTAATTGTCATAAATAGCTGTATTTTAAGGGTCAAGAACTTGCCTTTGCACCTTGCTACTTAAAGATACATTAATGCAGCAGTCCCCAAACCTTTGACACCAGGGACCTGTTTCATGGAAGACAATTTTTACTCAACAAGGAAGGGGTGGTTTGGGGATGATTCAAGCCCATTTCCTTTTAAGTTTTTGAGAGAAGGGAGGAGGGCTGGAGTTGTCTCCATAGTTGTACATCACTGGGACATGGTTTCATTCCACACAGGTAAGGCCACAAGGCGTTGGAACTGAACTGGGGGCTCCCTCAGGAGGCAGGAACCCTCACTGCTGAGCCACTAGTGCCACAGTTAGTGGGTTTGTGTGGACTGGGGTGGGGAATTGGACCCTGTGACCATGAGGCTAGTAACCACCAAGCTATCCTGGCATCCCTCGAGCACATTACATTTATTATGCACTTAACTTCTATTACATTGTACAAAGTGAAGTAATTGCACAACTCACCATCATGCAGAATCCATGGGAGCCCTGATCTTGTAGGGATGGGAGCGATGGGAAGCGGCTGTAAATACAGATGAAACCACTCACCTGCTCACCTGTTCAGCCTGCTTCCTAGCAGGCCACAGATAGACTGGTCGATGGCCCAGGGGCTGGGGACCCTGGGTTTAAAACACCCTGTTTCAACCAAGGGTAAACATACTGGGTGACCAAGGGTTAACAAACAGTTAATTTTATAAGACTTGCCCATTTTATGTGAAAGGAAGCTGGGGCACTGCTAATCGGCCCAAGGTTACAGGTGCAAAGTTGGACAAAGATTCAAACCCAGCTGGTCTGGCACCATAATCGGGCTTTAGTCACTAGTGTTACATTGCTAATTAATGGGAATGTTTTAAAACTACTTTGTGTAATTGGAGCACATTTAGGTTATTCTATTGCTTCCTGAATATTTTCATGTGGATGTGGCACACATTCTCAAATTCCACATCAAAAATTGGTCACAACCCCTTCCTAGCTACTTTCAGATAGCAGTAGCAATAGTATCAGTTTATTGGAAATGGAAGCTCTGACTTCTCATGAAGTGTTCTCCCTGCTAGTAAACAAGGACAAAAACCTATTCGTGTTTATAACCAGGCAATGCTGTGAGTGGGTAAAAACCCAGTGTTGGGGTCCCCGTCTTCTCCAGTGAAGTGTGATGGTAATAGGTCTGCTTTGGGATCTAGTAAACCCGGTTTTGTATCAGTAAAGGTTAACATAACTCAAATGGTTATTAACTGCCCTTAAAGCCTCACATCTAGTGGTAGAGAGTTGTGTTTAAACATGATTACATTGGCCAACAGAATGTCCCGCCACCACAGAAAACAACAAGGAAAATCGTTCCATTGGCATCTCTATTCTGTACTTAGTTGATGGTCCCTCAGTGGGCCCAGCTAAAGTCATTTTAAACGCACACGCTTATTTTAAAACTTTCCTGAATATCTTTGATAGCCTTTTCTTTACATTCCTGTCTCTTTAGTCACACTTTCTTTTCGCTCTCAAACTTACGTTAGAGGATTCCCCAGTTTGTCCACTTCAGTCTCAAATTTTACCAAGGCTGTCGGGGAAACTGGGATGGCTCAGTGGGTTAAGCGCTCACTTTGCAGCCCCCGGGACTGAGGAATGAATCCCGGCCCCGGCCTATGTGCCCCCAGTTCGGTTCTCAACAGGGTGAGACCCCAGCCCAGTTCCTGCCTTGTGCAGCCCCTCGCCCACCTGTGGAATGAAACTATGTGGAAAAACCGACGATGTGACACTATGGAGACTGCTCGGGGCCCTCCCCCTTCCCTCTGTCTCTCTCTTTCTCTGTCAAAAACAATAAATGCTTGATAATAGAGTTAGGTGTTCTTTGTGTTCGGTACCAGCACTGAACACAGCCATACAGAGAGCAGCTTTGAAATCATTTTGACTGTTCTGAAATAAAGTAAGAGAGCCGGTAGTAGAAGCATCATTCCTACGGTGATGGAAAGAGCTGATTCTGGGTGGTGAGCACATAATGCAATGCATAACCAATGTAATGTAGAATTGTACACCTGGAACCTATGTAACTGTTACCAACCAGTGTCACCCCAATAAATTTAACAATAAAAAAGAAGCAGCAGCATAATTCCTACTCTGGGGAAAGTGCCGAAAGGCAGTCTCTCTGAGTCTCCAGTAAGGGCAACATTCAAGGAAAGGTACCAGTAATGATGCTGAGGCTATGGCAGAGGGAGGCATGTTTTTTTTTGGGGGGGTTTTTTTAATTATTTATTTATTTTTTATAGAGAGTAATTATTTTATCTTCAGTGCATATTTATTTCTATTTTACTTTTGACAGATAGAGAGAGAGACAGAGACAGAGACAGCTAGAGAACCGAACTGTGGGAACTCCCCAGTTCAGCATGTGGGTCCTGCCTGGGCCGGAGCCGGGATTCGATCCTCGGTCCTCGTGGCCTCAAAGCG
>PVKE010024434.1:0-23800 GCA_004027555.1 Craseonycteris thonglongyai | reverse complement strand
TCTTCTTCTTTTCTTCTTCTTCTGTAAGGCAATGGAAGGAAACAATAGGCTTACAGAACTTAGGGAACTAGAAACCAGCTAGCAAAAACATGTTATCCAGCTTCCTCACCCTATTGAGTTCTTAAAAACATTGTATGGAGTCAGTTAGTATTCAAAAACTCCACTTTCTTCATTCAAATAAATAAAATGATACGTTGTAATTTCATATCAAAAGTTTTATAGAATACTATTTACAATTATTTTCTTCTTCATTAAAATCTGATTACCAATATGTAAAATCTTCTACTTTATTATCAATCAATAGGCTTTCTTCTGATTAGCATACTATTTTAATAACTTTAGAAAATGATACTTTGCAAGGTATACTTAAATTTTGTGATCCTGAGTTTTTATATTTTCAATTTGAAGATATTATCCTCTTGCATCACAAAAAAAAAAAATGCTTTTAAGATGGTTTAGATTATATTTAAAAGCTCTTGGATGAAGTGTGCTTCGTGAATAAATCCAATTATTATATAAACCATGTGTTTTTCCATACCGAATTCAATGAAATGGAAAGAAATGACAGTTCTATTTAGTTTTCTGATTTTAATATTGCACAAATTAGGAAGATGCATATACTACTATATTTATAAGTTCCAGGGCGTCTTTTAATTAGAAATAAAATAATCAATAAGTGAATAAAATGTATATGTATGTGTGTGTGTTATAACAAAAGATTACCGGTAAATAGATCAAGAAACACAAATTGTTTGATTATTAGCTGAGTATTTTAAGCAGTAAACATTTTCCTTTCCACAACTTTGCATTAGTCAGTGATAAATAAACAGAGTAGACAGAACATAATGAATACTTGATGAGTCAGCTTATCACTATACAATAACAATATGCTATAGTTTAGAGTTAAAAAGTTACTGCTTTAGGGCCTTGGAGGTATTTGGGGGATGTAAATCCCATATGAAGAGAACATACCCATAGAATTTATTCTGCCACCTGTGTGAACACTATTTAAACTGAAAGGCTTTCCTTAGCTTTTGAACCACTTCCATTGGTGTTTGGATTTACTTTGTAATCATGGGTTTGACAGGCTACATGTGTCTGGTCCACGTTGTTAAATAAAAGCTTATACTTTGATCTGTTTTTTTCTAATCTGACCCATTTTGATTTCTTCAACTCTGAATCTTATTTCTTATTTTATGTTTTTTTGATTTTACGGTAAACATACATAACATATAGCCAATAAATAGAGTGGAAGACAGGAAAATTGCCCAAGAAATGCATTTAACTTTGTTTTTTTCAGAAACCAGACACCGTAACACAGAAAAATAAAATAAAATAGACGTGTGGGTGTTCAGTAACGTTCAGTGCAATTACAGTGGTTATTAGAAGATTCACAAGGTCTGTGGTGGTTAATTTTATGTGTCAATTTGACTGGACCACAGAGTGCCCAAATATTTGGTCAAACATTGCTCTGGGTGTTTCTGTAAAGGTGTTTTGGGGGGTAAGATTGCTAGATAAATAAGTAGCATAAGTAAAGCAGATTGTTCTGCTTAACATGAGGGGGCCTCATCTAATCAGCTGAAGGCCTGAATGGAACAAAAAGCTGACACTCCCCCAAGTAAGTGAGGATTCTTCCTGCCTGACTGCTTTTGAACTGGGCTATCAGCATTTTTCTGCATTCAGACTTGCATTGAAGCATCAGCTCTTCCTGGTTCTTGAGCTTGCAGGCCTTTAAACTGAAACTTTACCTTGATGCTCCTGGGTCTCCAGCTTGTGGACTCACCCTGCAAATCCTAGAGCTTGCCAGCCTCCATACGCCATAGTCATATGAGCCAATTCCCTATTAAGTATATATCCCATTGGTTCTGTTTCTCTGAAGAACCCTGACCAACACAAGGCCCTCACATAATTTCAGAATTTTGACTGGGATATACATTTCTTACATGTGCCTTCATCTCCTACTATTTCCTCTACAGATGTTCTGGTTTTTGTGTGTGGTTATTTTTATAAGATCAGAGGTAAGCAGAGGTATTTATCATGACCTTTTAATTTTTTTCTTACATACTCAATTTCCGGACCAGTTTATGTTTTCTTTTTGCCCATCTCTGAGATTTGGGGACAAGAAATAGATTAGCTCATGGTAGTTATATTATAGTCACATTTATCTTTAATTAGTTCCATATTTAGAAAAGACACTAAATTATTTCAGTTTACAATATCAAAATCATTAAACATATTACAGAGCTAGAGAATAGAGTGGACCCTCTCCATTTTCAGATGGTTATAAGGAATACTGTCTTCACAAAAAAAATGTAATTGAGGTAAAATCTCTTATTGTTTATTCAACAGCTATTTCCTACTCCTCCTCAATAACAGATCTCTTATTGCTTAAGACTGGTTTCAATTGACAAATCATAAAAATGTCTGAGTCAGTAACATAATATTTCCCCTTTGCTTGTGATTGTTTTAGGGACTGATCTGTGACCTATTTCTGACCTCTGAAATTGGAAGAAGTAGATTTATGACTTCTGGAAAAAGATTTCACCCCTAATTAAATAAATAAAAAAGAAAGAAGACCTCTTTATCCCTTTACCTTTCTCCTTCAGAAACTTTCAAATAAATATGGTCTACCTGTAACTGAAGCCACTGTTTACAGCTGTGCGATGATGAGCCTGTTGGTGAAGTTCAGTACCCTGGGGAAGCAGAATTAAAAGTAGAAAGAAAGATACCACTGAACCACCAAACCAATCCTGGAACCAACTACCATAAGACTTCTATTTTTCTTTTTTCTTTTTAGATTTATTTTGTTGTTTTGACAGAGAAAGACAGAGAGAAGAGGGAGAGCCCAGAGCAGTTTCCATAGTTTCTTGTCATTCGTTTTTGACATAGTTTCATTCAACACAGGTGGGCATGGGGCCACGCAGGGCGGGAACTCGGCAGGTGACCTCTCCATGGGAAGCACACCCCAGTTCAGCATATGGGTCCACACAGGCCAGGGCTGGAACTCAATCCTTGGACCCTGGGGCTGCAAGGCAAGTGCTCAACCTGCTGAGCCATTCCAACATCCCCTACCTTTAGACTTCTTGGAAAGTAAAAATCAAGTGTTGCTACATTAATAAGGTTTTCTATTTTTTAACTGAGTCAAACATAACTGGGATAATCTAACATAATTAATTATGTATTTTAATGTATAAATTTATTTTATTTTTTAGTAGTTTATTTTTATATTAGTTTCATACTGAGTAGCCTATTTTTCTTGCCTTATAATTGTACATGTTTATTTCCATTCTGAGTTTTTCCACTGACAGTCCCATTGATTTAATGCACTGTGTTTGCCTTTGCTTTCATAATATAATCTTCTAACATACTTTATTAGAAATATAAATAAAGTACTTTTTTTACACCAACGGTCTAGTGTGTCCCTCAGAAGTTCACAGAATTTAGAGCTAATTCTTCACTTTTTTTGTTAAAGTAGCCTTAAACAAAAAAAGAAAGAAAGAAAAGAAGCAACACGATTAGATCTTGGGCCATTGTAGAGAATGAATTTCTATCAATGGAACTAACATGACAACAAGACCTGCTTATGATGAATTCAATGTTATCCAATTAACTCTCTACTCCATTAGCAGGTGGAAATTATATATAGGGTCTAGCAGAAGTAGTACCCTTGTAAAAGTAGTATAGTATAAAAAACAAACAAACACAGAATTTCATTGCTTATGATTTTGTTAAAGATTTGGTATAGATTAGCAGCTCATGAAAAAGTGCATTACTTCTGCCGGACCCTGTATATAGACTTGAGCCAAAACAGATGTTGAAGACACAGTAACCAGTACAAATTTACTCTCTGCCTTGCTGCTCATCTTTAATCCTTGCCTATATTTTTCTGTTAAGTTCTCTATGTCCAGCTAATCAATGAGAAACAAATTGAGCCTAATTTACAGAAGGCACCACATAATACATCAGCACCTGCCAAAAGTATTAGATTGCTTGGACATTATAGCACACTTGAGTCCAATCTTTACAAACTTCAGGCTATATATTTGTGTATGTACTGTTCTTGCAAGGAGAGATGTTGTTGATTAATGTGTGGTGGCTGATAATTTGGTTAAATGATTACAGACCTGAAAGGAATGAGATTGGAGGATTGATAACAATGAGTTTTGAGAAACAAATATGTGGACATAGCCCTGAGCCAGATTATGAGAGCTTTTGTGCTTAATATGAATGCTGCCATGGTATACATTATATATTGTTTATATGCAAGGAACTAACTTTATAACAGAAGAATAAATATCACTAGACTTGCCTGTTTCATCATTTACCCTATCACTCAAAAATAACTGTTATTACAGAATGGTGAATATTTTATTAAAGACTCAACTCAACACCAGCTGAGAGACAGTGGTTTGAAAGGTTGGGCTGATGCTAGAGGATGTGGTGTGTGTTCTGAAGTAGCAACCAAACCAAGATGAGCTTCTGTGGTGTTTCCCAGAGAGCAGATACAAGAATCTTTGACTGGGTTTATGAACATCAGAGTGACACCTTTCACCATTATAGCTACTGATTTTTTTTTTTTTTTTAATTCGTCTCCTATCCCTGAGATCATAGGCTTGATGAATTAGTACGATGGGAAGATCCACAGCCATACTTGTATACCATTGAATATGAGGATAAGAGACTGGTATGTGGCCTTTTAGGACTCCTCATGCCTCTGGAGAAACAATAAAAAATTCAAGAGGTGGTTATGTTATTGGCTGGGGTAATAAACCTTGACCCTCAAAGGGAATTGAAGTTGCAATTTCTGAGAAAAATGGAAAGAACCCAGGAGATCCCCTTGGAGGACTCCTAATTCTGCCAAGTCTTGCAGTAAAAACTAATGAAAACTAATTGCCAAAACCTGGAAGCAAGCAAGATCTATTTCAATAGATGGATAGATAAACAGTGGTTCACAATGGGGTTGTTATTCAGTGTTTTATTTTAAAAAGAGCTATCAAGCCACAAAAGATGTGGAGGAAACAAATGCATTTTGCTAAGTGAAAGAAACCAGTCTGAAAAAGCTGTACACTATAATATTCTAACTATTAACGTGTCGCATTCTGAAAACTATAGAGACAGTAAAACATCAGTAATTGCAGGGAGTTGGGGGGAGAGGAATTAATAAGTGAAGTACAGAGAAGGTTTAGGACACTGAAACTGTTATGAATGACTCTAATTGTAGACACATGATATTATACATTTGGGAAAGCCCATAGATCTGTACAACACAAAGAATGAGTCCTAATATAAACTGCTGACTTTAGTTAATAATGTATCAATATTGGTTCATCACTTTTAACAAGTGTGCCACACCAATACAGGATGCATAAAATAGGGGAACCTGGCAGCAGGGGTGGAGGTTGTGGGGAGGCAGTTAGACAAAAAGGGACTATGTGGGAACTCTCTGTACTTTCTACTCAATTTTTCTATAAACCTAAAACGTCTCTAAAAAAAAGTCTATACATTTCAAAAAATAAAATCAGTTAAGAATGACCACAGAAGATTTATACAAATAGATTACGGAGGCCATTTCTGTTAAGAATGAAGATCTGATCACTTTACAATGTAGAATTCTGACTAGCAGAGATGTTATAGGAGGGCATCTGGTGATACGTGCCAATAAAAGCCTGGTGACCAATTCATAGAAACAAGGGCCTTATCTTCCACCCACACGTTCTTTCTTGAATTGTCTGGTACTAATTGATATATCTTAATAATAATTCCCTCCTCTTTTCCCTCTTTTTCTCCTCTTTTTCATATAGGATACACTAGAGGCAGTTAACTTTGAAGCCATACATGACAAAATATTCAAGACACCATAGTGATAGAATTAGAAGAGAAATAGCATCACCCAGAATTCTTGTACTTGGTGTAGGTTCTGTTGACCGATGAAATTTTTATATGACTCCACTGTCAAAAGAGTGTGGGCAAATGTTCACTTGTTGGAAAAATAGTTGCATTTTTTAAGGAGGAAGCATTGGGTCTTTTGTGTTTACCTAAAAAGAAAAAAACAAAAAAACAAAAAAAACAACTTCATGCTGGTATTGACCAAATCAAAGCATGAATATTTATGATTATTTGAAGTTTATTTGTATGTTTGAAAAGTCCACAGCCTATCAGTCTTAATGGGAGCCAGAAACTACCTCTTGCTTTAGAAGCTAAAACACCAAATGCTTGCTTTCTCAGCCTCCTTTGCAGCTAGGCTACAAGCATATGATTTAGGTTCTGCCAATCTGTTTGCCTGTGCTGAATTTTGATTTAGAAATTCATAGTAAAGCAAAGAGGTTCAGTTTTCTCTGTTTCTAGTGGAGGCAGCATGGCAGCTGCTAAGTGTCTGTTGTGCAATGCACAGTGGGAGTGGTGATGGTGGTTTAACAGCCGGCCCAGCATGGAGCAGCAGGTACAATCGCTGCTGTTTACAAGCGGTAGCACTACCCCTTAGTGGCAGGAGCGGTGGATTCTTCCCTAGACAAGTTCTACAGCTTTGTTTGGGGCATGTTTTCTGGCAGTTAGCTTTGAGTCCGCTTTCTCAACCTTTGCAACCTTTGCAACAGTTCCACAAGCTCCCCAATATTTCTGTGGTAAATTTATTTACTGTTTAAGTCAGACGTACGAGGACGATCTGAAAAAACATACCAACAACAAAAAGAAACAGCCGTTGTCAATATAACAAGAACGGTTACATGTCTGGATACTTTTCCGACAGCCTGCTTATCAGGTTCCTGTGGGTTATATGTTTGAAAATCCAAGATGAATATAAGAGATGCTCAGCAAACTTTTGTCTTTTTAAGTTAAGATATAGTCTATAACACATCAAGTAGAATGAATAAAATTCAACAAACTGAGGAAAAGACGAAAAATTTATTAAGTTCTTTAAAGTGTATATTTTTGACTCACTAGAAAATACTTTAGATAAAAACAAAACAAAAAAACAAGCAATAAACTAACATTCTAAATGATCTGGTGTGTTTGGGTCCAAATGTCCTGGTAAAGAGTATTGATTCTAAACTTGAAGAAAAAGTGGAAATGAAAATATATTGAAAATCTAGAACAGTATTATTTCATTCTAGGAAACAATTCTTACAGGTATTCAATATATATTACATGAAAAAATATATATGGTTAATAAATATAGAAACTGCATTAGTATAATCATAATGAGGTTTTTTTGTGTGTTTTTGTTACTTCTTGGTGTTTTTAATATTTTCTGTGCTTTGTGTATCCCTACAAGTATAAAATATAAAGCTCAGTATTTTCTAAATGTATTTGAAACAGGACTGTTTTACTTACTAAGAAGTTAGCAAGCAAGAAAGCAAATATTTTCCTTAAACATTCTGGCAAATACTGGTATGGATTAATTATGATGTAACATTTTAATGCTGATATAATCAGATAATTTTAATTACAAGTACCAAAAAGTATAACTCAAACTGTCTCAGATAATAAAAAGAATTTGGAAAATAGTAATGACTCAAGGATATAGTTCAATGCAGAGGTTTAGCAAGGAAAGATATAAATGCTTCTTGTTCTCTCTGTATCTTCACTTAAACTCATTAGGTTTTCATTTTATTCTATGGCTTCAAATTCTGTGTCACCACAGGACAATTCCTAATACTTCTGGATTCTATCACATTTAGAGAGAATTTTACCCTCAATTATTGAAAGAAAAAGCTGGGCCCCCTTCTGATTTAATTACCTGAAGGCATATGCTGCTTCCCACACCAATTACCATGACCAAGAACTGGGCATGGGATCATCCTACTCAAACATTGTCATGGCTGAGAAATTCATTGTCTAGTGAGGAGTGTGTGGGGGTGGGGAACACTGAGTGCTGGGGAGGCCACTATATATATTTCTGATAATGTCCACCACCTGTATTTTTATTCCAGTAAACTTCGCCATTAAGATACTACTAGAACAAAGAAAAGAGAAAAAAAACAAAACAAAAATTAAAGAAACAAAAAAAGAGAAAGATACCGTTAGAACAGAAATCAGAGAAGCAGAGCCTAGAGGCCCCAACCTCTGTTGATCTGACAAAATAAGGTTGCTCTCAATTAGTGTCAGAAGTCACATGTGTCCATATGTCCCAGTCCAAAGTTATTTTGAGTAATTTTCAGACCCACATGTCTCGGATATTCTATTTGTTTGTGTATACATGCGTGTATTGTATATTATGTGTATATATAAAATATACATAATAGCTAGGTACACACACATACAGATCATCACATATAGTTAGGAGGCCTTCACATTCAACTCTTTTCCTTCTAGATTGAAGAAAAAAGATAGGTGCAAAAGTTGAAAAGAAAAGTTGTGGGGTTTTTTTCTGAAACAGCTTTTTATTAAGCAGCAAAGCAAAATTGCAACACAGTTTTAAAGGTTTGTTAATTAGGTCACAAAAGGGATGCAAAATATTTTGCAGTACGACTATTATATATTTATACAGCTAAAGTCATCCATCAAATCATACACCAATGCAAAGATCAGATTGATTATTCCATGATTAAAAGTAGGCCAAATAGGGGAAGCCGGAATGGCTCAGTGGGTTAAGCCCTCACTTTGCAGCCCTGGGGACCAAGGATCGAGTCCTGACCCCGGCCTGTGCGGACCCATATGCTGAACTGGGGAGTTCCCCCAGTTCAGTTCTCACTGGGGTGAGACCCTGGCCCAGTTCCTGCCCTGTGCACCCCCTCCCACCTGTGGAATGAAACTATGTGGAAAAACCAATGATGTGCAACTATAGAGACTATTCTGGGCCCTCCCCCTACTCTCTGTCTCTGTATCTCTCTCTCTGTCAAAAACAATAAAAATAAACCTTTAAAGAAAAACAAGTAGGCCAAATATAATAACTATAAGCTATTAATGAATCTCTTTTTCTACTTAACATTTTGACTTTACAGTGATGCCTTGGAATTCAAACTTAGTCTGTCCCAGAACTCTATTCGAGTTCCAAAATGTTCAAGTTCCAAGATGAGTGGGAGTTCAGATAAAGCTACGGCCCATACAGTTGATACATCCCACAAAAACAACGTGTTGGCATTCGAATTCCAAAGCAGTGTTCGAATTCTGAGGCAAAATTTGCTTTTTTTTGTTCAGACTTCAAGTTGTTCAAGTTTTGGGGCATTCAGATTCCAAAGTATCACTGTACTTATTAAAAAGTAGAAATTTATTTTATTGTTTGAGAGAAGGTGAGAGAGAGAAAAACAGAGAGAATGGGGAGGGCCCAGAGCAGCCTCCATAGTTGTACATCATTTGTTTTTTTGACAGTTTCGTTTCTCTCAGGTAGATGTAGGGCTGCATGGGGCAGAACCAAACTGAAGGCCTCTCTCACGGGAAGCAACAACCTTCACTGCCTTTCTGGAGGTTATCTATTGCACCACAGTTCAGAATGTGGGTTTACAGGGGCTGTTGCTGGGATTCGATCCCTGTACCTTGCAGTTGCAAGGCAAGTTCTCAATCTGTTGAGCTATCCTGGCATCCCCTGACATTACTTCCGAAAGTAATGTTCTTAGCAAATGGAATCTACAAACCAAAATTTTTTTAATTACTGAAGAATGACTAAAACTCTGCAAACCAAGTAGTTGGGTTTATAGAAAATTCTGGGAAAAAGAGTGACATAAAATATTGAGAATATTATCAATGAGTGTACATGTAAAACTCTCCCATTTTATTCATGATTCTGATACTAATGCACTCAAGGGATTTTGCAATTGATATGTTGAGTACAACAAATATACTTTCAAACCAAATGCTTTGTAACTCTTCTAGATGTGGTTTACATAAGGTTAGTCAAACATAATCCACTTTCTTATATAATTCCCAAAGACCTAAACTGTGCCAGAGATAACAAAAATTTGGAGCAAAAACATCTGGAGTTGATTACTACTATTTAATAAATCATTTTTTCCATCCTATTTCTATTTTTTTCTCAAAAATTTCAATTTCAAACATAAACAGCTCATCTTTTTAGATACCAAGTTATTTTGTGTAAAGGCAAGTTTTCAACAACAAATTTTCTCAATTTTACAATTGAGTTTCAAGGAAAATTTTGCATTTTTATAGCCTCTGTTTTCAATTCAAAAGAAACCAAGAGTCTTATCTTATTACTAAATACTGTCATGCAGAAAAAGAAGTCACATGGGGATACATTCTGAGAAAGGTGTCGTCAGGCAGTTTTGTTGTATGTTGTTTGTGGTAGTAACTGTCATATTTGCAGTTGGACATTGACTGAAACATTGTTATGTGGGTGCGTGACTGTATAATAAATAACTAGCCCTGAGAAAGTATCAAATTTTGTTTACATTTAAACAATTAGAGTGCAGGTAACTTTCACAGATGATTAACTATTGAAATTTCTTTTACAAATGTGAAGCCAGGTTTCCCTCAGGTGAAGGGAAGTGGGAAAGAAGACAAAAAATGGAGAAGCACAAGATGGTGCACAAGACACACAAAGCTGTGTGTGCAGTACATGATTTCGGTCACTTTTTCACAGCATGGTTGTTATTTTCTTATATCTCCTATTATGCCTGTAAAAAAAGACAGTGCTAAAGCTATAAATCAAAGCAAATTTGATATAACATTTATGATCAAATTTCATAAATATATGCATTTCTAGTTATAAAGTCTCTACAATATATTTTCACATTTTCATAGACTAATAACATAATACACAAACTCCTGGAAGTCTTCTGTTATGCTCTTAATTTTGCCTAGGTCTGACATTATCTCCATAAATAGTCAATGAAGCCACAAACAAAAATAGTATAACTTCTGGAGTCTATCCAAGTTTTAAAGAAAAAAACATCAGCAATTCCATAGGTTAGAAGGAGTACCAATCCCTTACTTTCTCTTTTTGTGTCACAAGCTGCTGGAATGAGGTTTTCTATATATTGTCCAAGAAATTGGTTATCTGAGTTTAGCTTCAGATTTTCTTCTTTTACTGTATCTACTCTTGCAGAGAAATCATCCATGTCAGCATTTATCAACCTGCATAACAAACTTTCAGACCTTGTATACAAAATCTTTGTTGACTGGTGTGCCGTTTAAGGCACTGTGGAGGGAAGGGATGGGGAGGACACCTCAGGCAGTAAGAAAAACTTTTCACTTCATTTACTTTTGTGGAATGTACATCTAAATATTTTTCATTATGGTGGTGATGTGTTTTCATAATTTTAAACACTACCTTAAAACAAGGAGATGATTTCCCTTAAATAAATTTGGCTCTCAACTAAAAGATCTCAAAGTATATTCTAGTAGTAATTTAGTTTTCAGTCTCCTATGCAGAAATTTAGAAGGCCCCTGCCCCTTTCAGGATGGGTCTAACATATGTAATTGCATACATGCACAGTGGTCTACAATTGTCAACCAAATACCGACAGAGCTACAGAAAGAGAGCACCTCCTGTGTTTGTATTAGTTTCCACTATTTCTTCCCTCTGTGTCAGACACGTTTCTTGTTACTGTTCTTTAGTTACTGAGTTAATATGCTTATACCTATAAGGGGTCTCATGTGAACCTGTAAATAATTAAAGGCCCATTAGCTCCCTGGAGGCCCTACATGATTTCGTGAACAACCCAAGAGAGCTAGGGACCTAATCATGCAATTTCACTAAAAAGCTTAGCTTGAAGAAGAAGTCACATCACTCAGCAATGAGTATTATAATTACTCACAGCAGTTTGCCTGGTGCTATGTAACATTCAATTTACAGAATTAAAGGTAGTGCAATTCAAAAGGAAAATAGCTAATTTTAAGGAATGAATGGCCACACATCAACTGTTGGAAGTGTCTCTGGGTTAAAGACTCTATGTTAGGGTTTTTGCAAGGTTTATATTTTTAATTAATAGTCTATTCAGCTTACTATAACTTCCATTGAGCTTCTCTAGGACAAAACAAATCAGAAATTGATTTTTTGTTTTAAGCCAAAAAAAGCAAACACCCAAAGAACTGAGATGAATTTTGAAGAAAGAGGTCTATAAGTTTCAGGACTAACCATTCTGGGAAAGATAAAGACTAATCAAACAAAAGGACCAGATATCAAACTAAACCCTATAGAATGCACCAAGAAAAATAATTTAATTATTTTTTAAAAGGGTGCATTTAACCTGCCAGAGAAAAGAATGAGCCATTTGATGGTCTGATACTGCTAATCCCAGGGCAGGAAAAGAGCCAAATATGATACCAAGGAATTACTGAAAGTCTAGGAAATGAAGCTTTAAATGTTCTCAAAAAGACTGGGCATAGTAAAGGTATAATTTAGCTAAAAGTTGTGACATATGAGGTTTCTATAGTCTAATCTCAACTCAATGATTTC
The DNA here is from genome assembly GCA_004027555.1 of Craseonycteris thonglongyai. NCBI lineage: Eukaryota > Metazoa > Chordata > Mammalia > Chiroptera > Craseonycteridae > Craseonycteris > Craseonycteris thonglongyai. The sequence continues at coordinate 11,451 of PVKE010024434.1, read as the reverse complement.
TATTAATAACTTTTTAGAATTGTATTATATTAATATTTAATTTATAACCCAAGTACTTAAAAATATGTTTCATTATTTAATTATTTTATTATAAAAATAGTAAATTCCATGGCATTAGATTTAAATAACTCATTGGGTTTAAAATGAAAAATAAATATCTTCCTTGTTCCTACCTATAGTTTCATTTCCCAGACATAGGTACTGTTAATAATTTCTTTGGAGGGGGACCTGATTCTGGGAGCTGGTCACATGATGCGATGCGTGGGTGATGTGATGTGGAGTTGTCCATTGGGAAACTGTCTGATTGTTACCAACCAATGTCACCCCATTAAATTTAACAATAAAATATAAAAAAAAAAAAAAATAATAATAATAATAATTTCTTGTTCCTGTTTCTATATGTCACGTTTCTTTTCTAAAAAAGTAGTGTACTATGTTAGTATGCAGACTGTTTATTCATGAACTTTGGCTTTTATCATTTAGTAATATTCTAAGAGCTCTTTTCATAACAGCATATGTCTCTTTTGCATGCTTTTAGTTACCGCATAATATGCTGTACAGATGCACCTTTGTTTATTTACCCAGTCTCTTATTAGTGGTTAGATTATTTCAAATTTGCCCTTGCAAACCATTCTGCACTGAACATCCTTACACATATATTATTGCAAATATATCATCATCAGGTTTGCTCTGCCAAAAAGCATATACACTGCTCATTTTGGTAGATGCCACTGAATTGTACACTCAAAAGGTGTAATCAGTGTATACTCTCTCTAGGAGTGTGTGAGTATTGCCCTTGTTCTCAAGCTGTCAACAACACTAGGTTTTTATCAAATATAAGTTTTTCCAAGTTATTAGTTGAAAAGTGATAGTCCAATGCTATTTGCATTTGAACACCTTGAATTATCAATGAGATTGAACATCTTTTCACATATTCATTGGTAATTTGTCTCTCCCTGTTTTCTCTTTTGCTATGAATACTTGCCCATATTATCTACCCTTCTGTATATGGGTTCTTCACTATTTTTTTTTTTTTTGTTAAAGATTTATTTTTATTGTAGAGAGAGAGAGAGAGATACAAAAACAGAGACAGAGAGAAGGGGGAGGGCCCAGAACAGTCTCCATAGTTGCACATCATTGGTTTTTCCACATAGTTTCATTCCACAGGTGGGTGGGGCTGCACAGGGCAGGAACTGGGCCAGGGTCTCACCCCGGTTAGAACTGAACTGGGGGCACTCCCCAGCTCAGCATATGAGTCCACTCAGGCCGGGACTGGGATACATCCTCAGTCCCTGGGGCTGCAAGGTGAGCGCTTAACCCACTGAGCCATTCTGGCTTCCCCCTGTTTTCTTGATAATGGGTCAGTTTAAAAACTGACCTCATTATCTGCTGCATATGATTCCCAATTTTTTTTACAAATTGTTTATCTTTTAACAATGATTGTGGAATTTCTGCTACTTAAAAAGATTATTTTATATAAACATTTTCTTTTTTTTTAATTCTTTGCCAGTAATACTTCTAGGTTTGGAATTTTCCAGACTTCCTTATAGGCCACATATGGGAAATTTTCTTCAGAAATACATCACGTATGCCCCATTTGATTGTTGAACAGAGACTAACATTGGCAATGTGAGGCACGGGAGTAATTTAATCGATGTGTAATTCCTTTTAACTCCCATACCAATCCTATGAGGTAGGTAGTATTTAGCATTTCTGTTTTATGGATGAGGAAACTGTGGTTTAAAGAGCTTAAGTAACTTGCCCAAAGTCCTAAAAGAAGTAAGTAGTGAGGCCAGAATTTAAATATTGGAAACTTGAATCAGAACCTGAGCACCCTGCCTCTACAAGAACTATTTCCTGTTGATTACAATGTCTACAAAATTTTACAACACTTGTTTTTTTCATGTTTGTTTCCAAGATGTAGGGTAAGGAATAGATCAATCTCTGCATTCCCTAGAGCATAGCATAGGCCTGCAAATTAGAAAATGATGGAAATATTTACTAAGAGAATTATTTTTCTGTGATACTTGTTGTAAGCACTCATCTAATTGTGTGTGCTGACAAATTATTACTGTAAGGAAGTCAAAAGAAATTAGAACTATAGACCTTTTCTATGAGAACTCACAGTTTAGTTAAAAAGGTAAACTATATATACTATGAAAGACTGAGGAATAATTACAAAAGAATATCCACTTAACCTCTCAGAGGCTATATTAGTAATGAAGTGAATCATGTTTGTTCATAAACAACTAACTGAACGAATGAAAAGTTTTATTTTTCCTTGTGAGTTATTTTTTCCCCAAGATTCTATTCATATGATTTTCTTTTTTTTTTAAGTGTCAAATTGATTTTCTAACAACAAAAACTTGACTGTGAGGCTCAGAGTTAGAAACAAGGTGTTAACAGAAAGGAAATTCAGTGTTAAGGTCAGGTTCTATGCAACTATGTTGATACAAAAAAAAGCTAGATTTTTAGCTCGTTCTTCAGCTGAGTGCTAGCACACCACATATTCCAACATTTGAGCCCTAGAAAAAATGATGACATTACACTGAAATCTTCTTTTTTTTTAAGATTTATTTTATTAATTTTTGACAGAGAGAAACAGAGAGACAGAGAGAAGGGGGAGGGACCAGAGCAGTCTCCATAGTTGACAGCATTAGTTTTCCATATAGTTTCACTCCACAGGTGGGCACAGGGCTGCACAGGACAGGAACTGGGCCAGGAGCCTCCCGCATAGGCCCCAGCAACAACTGAACTGGGGGCACACCCCAGTTCAGCACGTGGGTCTGCATGGGCCAGGATTCGATCCTCGGTCCCCGGGGCCTCAAAGGAAGCACTTAACCTGCTGAGCCATCCTAGCTTTCCCCTGCACTGAAATCTTGACTTAATGTTTTTTCATGTTGTGCCCTAAACTGATTTCTCTCTGCTTCATTATTAGGTTAAGGGCAGATAGAATTCTTATTCAAAAGTCACCTGAAGCTTTCCTTCAATTATCACTAGAGTGAGAATGTTAATGAAGGTATATATGTATATATGTATAAACTTTACTATTAACTCCTACTTTGGCAAACAAACAAGCCAAAATACAAATATTCATAAATGTGACTATTTTGATCTTACTTTCAGATAGTATACAAGGTGGCCCACAAAAGGCAAGTGATAGTCAGAAAAAGAAAAACTATTATTTCTTAAAAATTGGTGCTGAGGGGAAGCCAGGATGGCTCAGTGGGTTAAGTGCTCACTTTGCAGCGCCGGGGACCGAGGATCAAATCCTGGCCCCGGCCCGTGCGGAACCATATGCTGAACTGGGAGCTCCCCCAGTTCAGTTCGCTCTCTGTCTCTGTATCTCTCTCTCTCTCTCTCTCTCTCTCTCTCTCTCTGTCAAAAATAAATAAATAAAAATATATTAAAAAAAACTGGTGCTGAGAAAGAGAAATGTGTGAAAGCAATATGGAAAGAGAAAGGATTTGGGTTTGGAGTACAATGAAATTTTAGGTTCTGCAGTAAGGCTTGTGGTGTCATCTAATAAAAGCTGCATTTTGGTGAAGACAAGGATCGGTGGAGAAACTGAAAACAGAGGGGGATTTCTTCATCATAGAAAGCGGGTAGAGGAGCCACTGAAAATGTTTCAGCGGGAGGAAAACTGAGAGGAAGGATCTGGGAAGAAAACCAGTTATGAAGACATGAAGGTACACAAGAGGGTGGGTGCTGTGATAGGTTAAAACTGCAATAAAGGGCACGGGTGTGAGGTTTGCTGGAATTTGTTGGCTGCATGTTTTCCAAGATAGTTAATTCCAGCAGTCCCTTGGCCTTTTCCAGCTGAGGAAATACCAGACTAGTGGAAGGAAAATTAGACTGTTCTAGAAGAAGAAAGCTAAATGCTCTCTTTTAAAAACTAGTGCAAAAAAATAAAATTATGAGGGGATAATGTGCTCACTAATTTATTAAACATATATTTCTATCTCCCTCCCTCCCTAGCTATAATAGCATCATTCATTTATTTTACTTTTATCTCTCTCTTTCCCACCCAATCCTTTCAAGAATATTTTAGAACACTGTGTGCCTCTGCAGATGGATGTGAAAAATAAAGAAAAATGTTTTTCTGGCTTTGGTTTCTAAAGTTCCAAGCAGTAGGATAATAGAGAGCATTCTAGACTCAAGGTATTTTGAGGCAGAGAACTCTCCTGCCCTTCCCCCCACTCCCTGGCCCCCTCCCCCACCCCCCACCCCCCACCCCACGCACATACACACACTTTCTCATTAAAACAAAAGCAAACAGAATCTAAAATACTTCGGGTTCAAATGGAAAAGAAAAAAGGGAAGATAATGAAAGTGGATGGAAGGAAGTATAAGACCTAGAAACAGAGAGCTACTCCTAAGAGTCACCCTGACAGGAACAAGGAGGCAAAGGTCAGCCCCAGGGCTGTTGCTGGGGACCAGAATGCTGAACCTAACTTGAGCTAGCTCAGCCTTCTTTCGCCTGAGCAGACTAATTTGTTGCCTAACCACACTGTTGATGCTCCCTGAACTTCCCCTCTGTGACCCTGCTGATTTCCTATAGCAGCATTATGCATGAAGGTCACAAGTGTCGCTGTCCTTGCCCCTAGGGGTGGATAATGACATCCCTAAAGTGCCACTAGATTAAGGTGACCAGACGTCCCGCTTTTGGCGGGACAGTCCTGATTTTTAACAATTTGTCCCGCATCCTGCGGCGTTTTAAAAAAGTCCCGATGTGGGGAAGCCGGGATGGCTCAGTGGGTTAAGCGCTCACTTTGCAGCGCCGGGGACCAGGGATTGAATCCTGACCCCGGCCGTGCAGAACCATATGCTGAACTAGGAGCTCCCCCAGTTCAGTTCTCTCTCTCGCTCTCTCTCTCTCTCTCTCTCTCTCTCTCTCTCAAAAAAAACAATATAAATAAATAAATATTAACAAAGTACATCTCTTTCTTGGGTGACCAAATAAACAATCTTCTTTAAAAAAAAAGTCCCGATTTTTGGAAAGAATGCACGACAAGCTAGGGAACAGCGGGAGATAGATCAAATTTTTAATCAAGAACCCCCACCACCACCACCCCTCAGTCAATGGTGTCCCGCTTTACCAATGTTAAAATCTGGTCACCTTACACTAGATGAAAGGACATTGAGAGAAGTTTATATGGCAGAGAACTTGTCTGCTTCTGAGCCCTGGTAAGACATAACTTAATTTCAGAGCCTCCCACCAACATCAGATAAATAATATCAAAATGCACTCCTAGAAATAGGGTTTTACTGAAGAAGTTCATTTAAAAAGAAATCATTCAGAGTTGATCAAAATACAGTGCAAGTAAAATAAATACCTCACTTACTGAAGTGTAGCAATGTTAGCTTTCCATCGTTTTGTTGTTAGTTCTCAAATTCCCATGGGGGAACATGTGATCATTTCAAACTTTATAATTTGAAAATCAGGCTAAATTTGTTCTTTTTAAATAAACTAAAATGTTTTTAAATTATTTCAATGTTCCAAATTACAATGGAAAATTTAAAAATAAGGAAAAAAAAGAAAATATCCACAATACTATCATTCAGAGATAAATACTCTCAACACTTCGGTATGACTTCCAGGCACATTATGAGATATAACTGTTCATATTTAAAGAATTTGGCTTTACAAAAGTTTGATTTCAAAATGTCTTTTTAGTTTACAAGGCATAGGCAGAGGACAAATGGGAGCCAACAAAAAGGCATCTTTGTAGTTATAAAGTTGGTGATTGTTGTAATAGGTTTCCTTTTCAAGAATCTCGATTTTCTAATTTATACCTGCAATGTTCTGGTGGACGGTTTGCATAAATTTTTTGGTCTCTACTGTTTGCATTAGTGAACAATTAACCCAATAGTACTAAGTGACAAATCCACTCCAGACTCCATGGCTTAAAACCACCATCATTTATGCATATCATTCATTCGTCTTTGCCTGATCAAGGCTGGGGTAGACCAGGAGCGGCTCCAGGTTGCAAGATGAGTTGAGGTCTACCCTACATGTCTCTCATCCTCCTGAGAATGAGCAGATTACTTAGGTTATGTTCTTCACATGATGATGGCAGAAGTGCAAGGGAGTAAGTCCAACCACATGAGCACATTTCCAGCTTCTACTTGTTTCGTACCTGTGAGCAACCTATTGGCCAAAACAAGTCAATGGATAAGCCCCAAAACAAGGGCAGGGAAAGCCGGGAGGGCTCAGCGGGTTCCGCGCTCGCCTTGAGGCCCCAGGGACTGAGGATCGAATCCCGGCCCCAGACCATGTGGACCCATATCCTGAACTGGGGTGTGCCCCCAGTTCAGTTCTTGCAGGGCCTATGTGGGAGGCTCCCGGCCCAGTTCCTGCCCTGTGCAGCCCCGCGCCCACCTGTGGAATGAAACCATACGGAAAACTAATGCTGTCAACTATGGAGACTGCTCTAGGTCCTCCCTCTTCTCTCTGTCTCTCTCTGTCAAAATTAATAAAATATATCTTTAAAAAAAAACCCAAAAACAAGGACAGCAATGTACATAGACTCTACATGACAGGAAGCCAAAGTAACACCTCCACCAGTAATAAGTAGAATTCTTCTTTGTGGGTTGAAGGCCAGGAGGATTTCTGAGTAATAATGAAATCTGTTTCATAAATTTCAATACAAATGTTGAGTATCATAAGTTTGCTTTGTTAATTCTTGAAGTCATTGTATACTATAAATTTCATTGGTACTTACATTTTGACTTACAAAAATTTGCACTATGACAACTTTTTCAGGGATGACACACTTTCATAAGATGGGAGAATAAAAGTACATCTTTAATGAGTTTATCCTCACTAGGTTGTTCTGTAACCACATTTCCATAACAAGTGATAATAATAGTAATTCTAATTCCTGGTTCTATTGTAAATTTTCTTTGTAAACAATAACAAGTTTAAACAAGTAGAACAATCATTTTAAACACAAAGTATTCCCTGCACAGGGCAGCAGAGAAGCCAAAAGCCCCAAGAAAAGAGTCAAATTCAGGAAATGAAGGGTCTGTGGACAGCTTTAAAGGTTAAGAAACTAGGGGAAAGGAATACAGCTGTTGGCTATGCTGTCAAGTAAGAAGAGAGAACCTGTCCACTGACAATACTTCATGCTTTATAAAAGCAAAATCCTAAATAAAAAACCATATAATGACTTTGAAAAGAGTGGTCCAATGTAGTTTCTCATTTTATCCAACTTAGATGTGACGCTACTATTTTTGCTAGCTTAAGTTTCCACCTCAACAAACCTGAAAGGAATACATCTTTCTTTTCCTTCTCTCCCCTCCCCTCTTGTGACATCCCCTGCCTCCTTTTCCTCCCCTTCCCTTTCCTCCCCTCTTCTGTTCTCCTCTCCTCTTCTGTTCCCTTCCCTTCCCTTCCAGCTCTCACAATCTCTTTCTCTCTTAAATGAACACACACACACACACACACACACACACACACACACACACACCCCAGAACTGTCTGAAAAGTATTGAGCCATGTAACTATTCTCATTATATTTACAGTGGCTGGATTTTTTTTTCCCTGGACTATCTATCTATCTATCTATCTATCTATCTATCTATCTATCTATCATCTATCTATCTATGTGTCTTCTGAATATGTGTATGTATATATTCAGAAGAAATATGAAAACCCATTTTGTTCATACCTCTGTTATTATATTAGACAAGACCATATCAAAAATAACCTAGACAGAAAAGAAAAAATATAGCTAGAGTTGGCAAACTTTTTGTTGGAAGCTTGCTAATGTCAACACTTCAGGAGGCCAATGTGCCAGGTGGCAGGAAGAAATTGACTTGTATCATTGGGGATATATGAGCTCCTGGTACTGATTCTCAGTGGTGCTGCCATTGTAGCCATACCTGGTTCTGATGGACTCAGGCTTAGGGTGGGACTGGTATAGTTCCGAGCCAAGCTGCTGGCTAAGATTGATTTGCTAGGACAGGTCATAACTTTTCTAGAACTGCAAGCATTTAATATAGGGTGACTATTTATGCCGTCTTCTGCCAAGTTTGTCATGCAAAACTACTGATAAAGAACTAACCAGCAGATATTGAGTAAGTCATGTCATGTTCTTTCCCTTTCAAAATTTTTCAGCGGCTAAGAAATTCAGATGTCTGCGCTAAACACATAACTTCCTCCATAATTTGATCATTGAGTACCTTTATAGCTTCGTTAATATTGATATTTCTGTCCTCATGCTTTCATACAGTGGCATGGTAGAGCTTTAACAATCAGCATTCTATAAAAAACAAACAAAACAGTGAAGGCCTGCTTTGTAATAATTCTAATTTCTGAAGTAAATACAATAGTACTCCCACTAAAGCTGATTTCAAGCTACCCACATGAGACCACCGAATGTGGAACGGGTTAGAGATGTGTACGATTGGTCTTGCAAGTTTGTGCGAATCAATGCAGGTACAGCATTCCTCCAGGCCTTCCCACTGCCTAATTCCTTCATTTTCTTTACTCCTACTCTTCCTTGTACACTCAGCATCGATACTCACAAACCATCACCCGCAGCTCAATCTGAGTTATCTGCTCCATATCTGTGTTTCTATGTTGCACAGAAGAAGAGTACTTTCCTTCATTCTTTTATCAAGTACTTATTGAGTCTTTTCTGTGTTCCACAGTAGCTAAATATAAGAGAAATAGTGTTGAACACAGTCAACCACTCAGGCTCTGAGTACATTTTCTCAGCCTCTTAAGAAAGAAAGACAAACAGTAAGTGTGCTAAGTGCTAGAGTATGCACAGAAGAGGGGTACTTATGTGCAACATAGCCTGCAACTATATTCTTACATCGTGAAAAGAAAATGAGAAGAAATCCAAACTGAAAGGAAGAAAAGTCCATTTATTAATATAATTCACCCACCTCCCCAAAGGTGAGTAAGCACCCCAGATCCAGTCTAGAGAAATGTAGTGAACTGGTGGTATAAATGGTTTTTTACATAAGAAAAGGGGAGACCAGCAAGAAGCATTCCTTCATTTTTCCTATGTGCTGTCCCTGAACATGGAGTGGGTACTTGACCTGGGCCTAACAAATCATAGCATTCCACCCACTTGGCAACAGTGGTTATACAGAAAACAAACACTTGACCCAAAGTGGGCAGCTAGTTACAATATTTTAAACATATTTTTTCTTTTTATTTATTTATTGTTTTTGACAGAGAGAGAGAGAGGGAGAGAGAGAGAGAGAGAGAGAAAGAGAGAGAGATACAGAGACAGAGAGAGAACTGAACTGGGGGAACTCCCCAGTTCAGCACATGGGTCTGCACAGGCCAGGGCTGGGACTTGATCCTCGGTTCCCAGTGCTGCAAAATGAGTGCTCAACCCACTGAGCTATCCAGGCTTCCCCTAGTTACAATGTTTTAAACCTAGGTTAATATGTAGTTCATGGGGAAAAGAAGTTATCCTTCTCACTGGGTTTACTAAGCTGAGATGTGATAGGTTGGGGATTACCAGAGTCGTTTTCCCTGTTATTTGTAACTGTGACAATGCCAAGGAGAAATGAAAACAGGAAGAGAAAAAAGGTTCAATTCCCTGAGTGCCTCGTCCCTCCCACTTTTGCTTTGGTCTGCTGGGCCACCCAAGCATCCTTCCTAGTTACTGGAGCCAACAAACTCAACCTTGCCTTTCCTGGTTTGAGTTAAGAGTCTGTCATATTCTCAAATGTTTTCTGACAAATACGTGTAAGTGAATGTGACCTGGGTGTGACTTCAAGGGAGCCACTTGCTGTGTGATTCCTCCAGCTCATTTTTCTACCTCAGATCTCTATGGCCTCCCAATGGCACCAAGTGCAGGGAGCTTACAAATGTAAATAAGAGGACTTCTGTGGGCAGGAACTTACAACTTGTAACAAATGCATCCAGACAATCTGATAGAAAACTATTAGATAAATGGGGAAAATAAAGGAGGAATTGGTCAATGTCTAGTATATAAGGATTGGTAAAGAGAATTTTTTTTAAGTGGATCCTTAATAATTAACTCTTACTAAGCAACCTATATTTCTCCTTGCATATGTTTATCTCATTTAATTCTTTTTCTTCATCCATTAAGAGATAAGAGCCATTGTTCTCCTCACTTTTAGATGAGAAATGGGAGATTTGAGGTAGTAACAACTGTGCTTGTGTACTTTGCCTAAGTTTAGATTTATACTAAATGAGAGAGTCAGACTTTGATCCTGTTTTATTTGAAAGCCCCATCATCACATGACTTTCTTAGGATTAGTGTTGAATTTGTGTCATATTCAATATCACAAAAAAGGAAAAGAATATATAGTGGAAGTTTTTACCTAAATTTAAAAATATATTATTGAAATTACACAAAATACAATTCACTGACCAAAAAAAAAGCAGCCAATAAACAAAAATCCAAAGTGTTCAGTCATCTAAAACTTTTTGGAAATGCCCATGTCCCTCTTAGTTAAGCCTATTACAGGCTCAGATTAATTAATTAAAGAGAAATCTATTTTACTTTATTTAATTTAGTCTTCTCCAAATTGACTTGAATCTGGAACCATTTGAGGGAAAACTCATTATATAATATAAAATTAATATCCCATGGAACATTCTTGGGGGAAATGTTTTTTTTGTGTGTGAATAAAACATAACATGTAGACAGTCATGAGAAAATGAAAAAAAATCAATCAATCAATCAATGCATATTTATTGGGTACTTCCAATAGACCTAGCACAATGAAAAGGCCTATTTAAGGCTAGTGGAAACAGAATAAGTCACAGGGGTAATCCAAATTTCAAGGAATTTAAAACAGCAGGAAAAGACAATAACTAAGACTTCAAGCCAATCCAATAACTATCCATTACACTACTGTGCATCATACTAAAATAATCTCTATCGTATGCTCTGTGGTGGTTCTTTTTTCTTTCTTTTTTAAAATTTATTTATTGTTAAATTTATTGTGGTGACATTGATTGGTAACAATTAGATAGTTTCCGGACCTACAAGTCCATATCACATCACCCATGCATCACATTATGTGCCCACTGTGGTGGTTCTTAAAATGAATAAAACCAGTTCCGGCCTTCAAGGAACTTACAGTCTAAAAATGGGGAGTTCAGGAAAAATGAAATATTAGTGAGTTGAAAAACCAGCAAAGATTTTTTGAGGAAGGTAGTATTTGGACTGAAGAAGTTAGCTTAATTTTTTTAAAATTATTATTTTTTTTTTTTTTTTTTTTTATCTTTTCACATTTATAGAGAGAAATTGTCTTTTTTTTGTCTTCAGTGCATAGTTATTTCTATTTTACTTTTTGACAGATAGAGAGAGAGACAGAGACAGAGACAGTTAGAGAACCGAACTGTGGGAACTCCCCAGTTCAGCACGTGGGTCCTGCCTGGGCCGGAGCCGGGATTCGATCCTCGGTCCTCATGGCCTCAAAGCGAGCGCTCAACCCGCTGAGCCGTCC